>VDFB02105785.1:249504510-249635983 GCA_007258455.2 Sequoia sempervirens | reverse complement strand
TGAGGATTTTAAAATAACCTCCTACACTTCGGGTTCTGCAAGACCCAGGAGGGTGATCCCTATAATGTGTTTATGATCTTTGCACCAAACTCATAAACAATCATTAACAAAATTACAGATAATCCCACAAATGGCTCAATAGAATAGGATATCACTAAAATGAATTGGCCTTTCACCAGTAATGTCAGCTACCTGGAGCATGAGATAATTACAACATTATTTTGTATCTTATGATAGTCATTTAATTTGCAAATTTGGTGGCAATCCCTAAGCAAAAACATACAGACACAAAGATTTACAAACTTATGCGATTTAGATCGATTGCCATATACCATTAGAAGTCAAACTCATAAAGCGATCCTGGTCGACCATGATTTAAATGCCTAAATATATAGGATCACGACAATGTTGTGCCTTGTTATCAATTTCTACCCAACCCGATGCGCTAACATTTAATCTTTTTACAAACATACCCATCCATGATTTCATCCAAACATTTTAATTCATTCTTTGAATTAAAGCCAAGACAGAAAACACACACATCGAGATGATGAGATGAACATCATAATCCTTGATTATTTTATTCAAAACATGATATGTTTGTACAGAGGAGAGACTCGAGCTCAAGATATATCATCTTAGCTTGAAATGCTAGTATTGTTATAAAACATGCGGTCTTCATAAGTTTAAAACCCTTTACAAAATAATCCAAACCTAAATTGCCATAGTATTCACAAAAGTTCTTACAATTTCTTGCTCTGCAACTTTACCTAGACTCGACTACAAAAAATATCTAACTTGCCAGTCCTAATTTCTGGCCTTGAAATCCTTCTTATAGAAAATGAAGGAGCAACAAGCATCGGGCCATAAATTACACATGTCATTGATCAATTGGACCACTACATCCCATTTCAAAACTAAAAAAACAACCACCAAACCCCAGAGCATCTTTCTATTGATTCCACTCATTGCAAAATAACCACTGCATCTGTTACTCCTCGAAAACTGCACCCAAAACCACCATGGAGCAAAACCAAAATTTAGTTATACATAACTGTTGAGCTATCAGTTGTTGGTACTATACACCACTTCACTCCTCCTCAGTTAAGTACTTGTCAACCCAACTCTGATATTCCTCATCCGCCGGCCAATTAAAATCCATCACCTCCTTCATCTTGGTACTGTAAGGTGTAAACTTCACTGCAACTTGGTTGGCCTCCCTTTCAAATGATTCCAAAAACATGCTAGTATTAATTATTTTATCCATGCTATTTACCAGCAAGTCATGATTTGAATCATCACAAATTAATTTAATTTGTTCATTAATAACCTCCTTTGCCTTTTCCTACCATTGCTGCAATGTCTGAACATTTCCACTTGTATCCATTATATCTGGCAGGAAAGTGTCATCCCAATCATCAAAATTCTTTATTTATTCCCTAATTTTCTTACTTATATCATCAGGTAAGGCCTGGAATCCCTTCAATTATTTCAAAAAAAATTGAGTAGGCTTTAATGATTGGGGCCTATTATTCACATCAAACCTAGAAGCCTTAAACATAATGTCTAAATCAATGGCCCTAGGGATCCATTTTTCAATCAAGGGCAGAATCACCTCCTTGTCTCTGTTAATATTTTGAATTCCCTCCAAGAATAAAGAATACAAAGAATGTACAACTGGCAGCTTAGAATCAACATTTTCATTTAAATGCCTTATAATGGTGTCTACCACCCCATTGTGCTTGGCCATAGCATTATCCTCACTCGCCCTTAGGGCAGCCTGTAATTCTGTAACTTTGTTTATCATCTGCTCTTTGGTAGGATCTGTAGAAAGCTCAACCTCTTCTTCAACTGGCCCTGGTGCAGGGCTATCAACAGGTGTCTGAATTGGGGATCCAGGAATAGAAATGATTGGAACAATAGGGCGTAATGACCCTAAAGTAGTAGGTATTGCTCTAGTAGCAGGGGCACTGGAAGATTCTCCCACCTTCCCATATCTCAGCCTATCTACTTCATATTGCAACTCAACATTTCTTTGTTGTATCCTACTATACTCCCCAATCATTGTGTTATATTTCTCCATCAAGCTTTTCTTCTCAGCCTCATCTCTTTCAGCTATTTTCTAGGCCAATTTGGCCACATTCAGTGTTAAGCTTGTGGCCTTTGTTGTTGAGGTTTCAGAGACTCTCTTGATGATAAGCCCACCCCTTAAATTTGGACTGAGATCAACTACATTTGGTTTTCTTCCCTAAGGTGCTAAAGCCCATATCGCCAAAGTTTCATACTCCTCACTAAAGGTAGAGTCTTGTAGTGTTGCCTTGACTTCCTCCTCACCGCCTTGCATAGGATGCTTTGATTGCATGATAGCATTAAAAGCTATAGCATCAACAATGTCCCATTCAGGGAGAAGTAGGACACCAGCTTGAGACACAATTTTCCTTCCTTCATCAGGGGTGAGGTTCTTGAACTGCTCTATTAGCTTAGTTTTTACCTCATCATCATTTTCCTGATCAGACTTGTCAGGCCTTGTTCTCTTCTTTCCTTGCATTTGTCTTGATATTCCTAAAGTTTCAACCTCCAGACCAACTACAAGAACACATGAGTCTTCACAAAGGCATCATCATCCAGGAATGCCTTGCAAGCCACCATCCTTGCATCCTGAACATTTTGTCCTTTTATATCTATATCAATCAACACCAATTGTGTTGAATTAGGAAGTGAAGGGGTGCCAACTTGCATGTCTTGATCGGTGACAATTATTTCATCCACCCAAGTATCTTATGGTTCCTCAATTCTTTGCCTCTTAGGGCTTGACTTTTGTGGCGGCTCCATAGGGTCATCTCGAGGTGGTGAATCAAGATCCACAATCTTTATTCCTCTAGGCTTTCTAATCCCTTGGCCAGATTGTGATGAGGCTTGCATTATTTGTTTACCTTTTATGTCTCCAACCTCTTCATCACTGCTATTATCTCTTTTTCTTCTATATAAGGGCCTATCAATTGGTGGCTGACAAATTGGCCTTTCTTCCATAGGCCTCACCTCCAATCCCTAGATTTTCAAATCTACCTCCAAGTTTATCTTCTTGGTTCTCAGAGTGCTCATGATTTCTCTGAAATTACTCATCAGGAAATCAATTCTTTTGTGAAATGGAGTGAACTCCATTAATGGATCATACTTCAGATCCAACTTATGCACTAGGGCCAACAATTTCTCATGGGCAATCCATTTTTCTCTATTCAATTCTTGCCTACCCAAATCAAATTCATTTCTAATCAAATCTTCAGGAAAGTTAAAAACATGGGCAAATTTTCCACCCTTGATTCTTTGTCTAAACAGAGCAAAGAATCCCTCAGGATCATGATGCCTTATGGATCCATTCTTCAAATGGTAATCATCAAAAAATTGATTAAAATGAACCCATCCACCTTGGAAAATACAAAATCTGAGACAACAGTATAATCAGGGAACAAAGTCCCTTTTCCTCTTCCTATCAGGTTATCTTCATGGATGCATCCCAGCTGCCACAAAACCTCTGTAAATCCCATTCTTGATGGTACATTGTATGGAAGAATATGGGGGGTTCCTTGGAAACCATAAACACTTAAGATAGTGCTTACAAAGTATGGAATGATGTCACCCCAATTATGACATACTTTTAACTCAGGCCTTCTTGCTTTGGGCCAGAGGAAATCATGCAAATCCTCAAGAATTTTTGGCATATTTACCATTAGTCTAGACCTGAGCCTAGAAGAAAAGCAGTTATCAAACTACACATAGCTAGCATCCCTCTTGTTGTAAGACATATCTGCACTCCAAGCCTGTACTAGTAGCCTTTCTCCATTTACCTCTTGCCTCAATTCCATCTTCTCTCAGAAGAACCTGACATTATCATACAAGAACATATGCATTAACAAAGAGTGCCAAAAGAAAGGAACACTAGTGTCCCCCACAAATAAGTTCAACAAACCCTCAAGCATTCTTTTAGCAAGGAAAGAAGCATAATCATATACTACAAAGAAATTGGGATGTTGAATCTGAGCCCCCATAAACATATAGGCAATGGGCATCACAATATTAGGATTGAAACCTAAAATTTGGAAAAGTGAGTAGAAGGTTGCCAAGAAATGATCAGCAAAACAATTTAACCCGAAAGGTTCCTGATCAGTCGAGCTGATATGAATCGTGGAACTGTCTGCCTTGGCTAGATGAGGAGGAAGCAATTTTGATCTGAAAAGAGGTTGAATCTTGGCATACTCTTGTTCCATCTCCTCGAAGTCAATCTGGACCAAGAATGAGCCATTTTCACTCAAATCAAAAACCCTCCGAATTACATTTGCATTTACATTCAGTAAAACCTCACCATCATTATCCCTTATAACCCTTGTGACAAGATCATATCTCGCAGCCACTGCCAGGAGGAGGTCAACATCAAGGAACACATTCGGTACTACAAGCTTTCCCATATCATACCTCCAACCATTTGAAAAAGGATGAGGTGCATTTCGCTAGCCATACCATCTTCTAAAGAGTTCTAAACCTATCATTGGTACCCTAGCATCTGTAATGTTGTAGGTTCTATATCTCAACCCTTCACCTAAGGCTGTCCCTCTCATCAAAACCAAACCCCTCTTCTTGTCGTTTGTTGACAAGGGAAATTGGTCAAGGAAATCATCATACAGATTCCTCTGCATGTAGTCAATATGGCCAAAATTTTGTTTTGTTGGCACCATTTTAAACAACTAGGGCTTCTCATAAAATCAAATTGTGAACAAACTAGTGCTACTCAAAATGAAAACACAATAGAATTTGCAATTTCCCACAATTCAAGAGAAATAGTAACCCTAAAATCTTAATTCAGAAAAACCTTGATCAACACAGCAAAGCTTTTCGCAAGAAACACATTCAGACATAACAGTGATGAAGAAAATAACTCACAAAAATTCGCGTTCTACAGAAAATCAAACTCTTTCCAAAATTGCTTTTGAAAGCTCTATCTCTGGCTCTGGACTGCTTCGAAGATGCTTGAATGCCTTAGTGGTGAAAGTAGTCTGCAATTAAACACTTGAACTTTATGAACATTATTGATAGACGTCTCATCCGCCATTAAAGCCTACTTGCATACCGCACTAATGCCTTCAATTGTATTTGATGCAGCTTTAAATCTTCATCGTCGATCTCTTGTTTTAGTCAGATCATTGAATGGTCCTTCTTAAAAATGCTGACAATGCCTTCCACATCATCCCCAGGGCCCACCATTATATGCAGTGCCAGGAAGATACACATGGCGCTCGCCCACGATATCGTGATTGCTCAAGTTAGGATTGCGCGATAGCGGGAAACCATTAATCTCTTCATCGGTGACCATGATCAAGTAAAACAAGGGACAATCTTAAGGCCTATTCGCTGAGCAGCTTTTTCATCAAGATTAAAACATCGCCGTTGATTATAAACACGTGCACCACTCAGGCAATTTAGTAAGCCACTTGATAACACACTAAAGTCTGATGCATTTATTAAATCATTTTATTTTCTTTTCGAACATCAGCAACCTGGAACACGTGGCGCTCACTCGTGATATCGTGATGGCTCAAGTTGGGATCGCGATATGGCAGGGAGCGGTCAGGATGTATCTGTGAGGAGATCAACAACCATCAAATAACCCCTGCAAAACATTAAACATTACTTAGGAGAAAAAACCCGAGGAAGGGGATACGGCTTAGGGCAATGATGGTCAATGACATAAGGTTATTTTAAAAACATAAGGCACAAACCTAACTCAGACTTTGGTAAATAAAAGGAGGCCAACAATAAAATATTTATCATTTTATTAAAAGGGGCCAGGCCTTAGACGAGTTAATGAGACATAGGTTGTTTTCTTTTTTAAAAACCTTCTCCAAAAAGTAACGATAGAACAGACCCATACCAAAGACAGAAAACCAAGGGTTTATGAAAGCAAGTAATAACTCCAGCCCTAGGCACCACTCGGATAAACAAGACCAGCCAATAATAAAAGAAATCTTGGATGTAAATTTGAGGCTCCATCACAATTCACTGCCTTGTCTATGTTATTGCTTACTATTATGCTTTGGTAGATTTTTTCCAAGCATCCATAGCTTGTTCAAAAGCACCTGTTTGAGGTTTTTACTTTTGTACAGAGGCAGGCCATTTGATAAAATGCTTTGGTAGACATGTATAGAAAAATATGAGTAGCATAGAAAAGGTAGTGAACTATTTGAAAAAATGCTTCAAAAAATCGCGGTCTCATGGTGATGGAATGCCATAGCGAATGCGGCAAGCAGAATTTCTATCAGTTAGCCGTGGCATTCCATCACCATGAGACCAAATTTCTTTGGGGCATTTTTGAAATAGTTCTTGTCTATGATGTTAGCACTATTATGCTTTGATAGATTTTTCCAAGCATCCATAGCTTGTTTAAGCTTACTGTTTAGGCTTTTAGCCATGACCAAAACGTAGGCCTGTTTGTCTAAAATGCTTTAGTAGAACATGTATAGAAAAATGTAGTATAGACAAGGCGATGTTGCTTGAAAAAAATGTCTCAAAAGAAATGTGAATCTCATGGTGATGGAATGCCATGACAAGCAAATTCTTTATGGATTGTCATGGCATTTGCATCAAATGAAAACTACATTCTTTTAGGCGACACCAGCAATCCTTGCCTTGTCTATGACAATACTACTATTAATAACTTTGTTGAATTTTCCAAGCATCCATGGCTTGTTCAAAGCACACATTTGAGGTTTTTAATTTTTTAGCCATTGCATGAAGGCGTTGAAGCTGTTTGATAATCTTTTGACATGCTTGCTGAAAATGTGGTAGAATAGAAAAGGGAGTGAACTATTTGAAAAAATACTTCAGAAAAATGTGGTCTCATGGTGATGGAATGTCATAATGAATTCCATGACAAGCAAATTTCTATGGATTGTCATGGCATTCCATCACCATGAGACCACATTTCTTTGAGGCATTTTTTGAAACAGTTCACTGCCTTGTCTATGCTATTGCTTACTATTATGCTTTGAAATATTTTTTCCAAGCATCCATAGCTTGTTTAAAAGCACCTGTTTTAGACTTTTAGCCATAGCAGCAAGGCAATGAACTGTTTGATAAAATGCTTTGGTAGACATGTATGAAAAATGAAGTAGCATAGACAAGGCAATGAACTGCTTGAAAAAAATGTCTCAAAGAAATGTAGTCTCATGGTGATGGAATGCCATGATGAGTTATGACAAGAGAATTGCTATGGATTGTCATGGCATTCCATCATCATTGAGACCATTTCTTTTAGGCTTGACCCTCAAATGTACCTTGTCTATGTTATTATACTATTATGCTTTGGTAGATTTTTTTCCAAGCATCCATAGCTTGTTAGAAATACGTATTTGAGGTTTTACTTTTTAGCCATGGCGGTATGAAAATGTGGTGGCATAATAGGAAGGTAGTGAACTATTTGAAAAAATGCTTCCAAAAAATGTGGTCTCATGGTGATGGAATCATATAGCGAGATTCCATGACAAGCAAATTGTTATGGTTGTCATGGCATTCCATCACCAATGAACCACATTCTTTGAGCATTTTTAAATAGTTCACTACCTGTCTATCTTATTATATATTAATGCTTTGATAGATTTTTTCCAAGCATCCATAGCTTCATTTTGAAAGCACCTATTTTAGGCTTTTAGCCATAGCAACAAAGGTAGTGAAGTGTTTGATAAAATGCTTTGAGTAGACATGTATGAAAATGTGGTAGCATAGACAACTGTCGCCATCTGATATTTATGTAGTTGTAGTATGTTTTGTGCAATGTAATCAGCGATATGAATATAACCAAAAAATATCTATTTTCTATAATTCATGGATTGAACTATGTATTTTATATGCTCTCAATGTCTGTATGCTATGGAAATGCCATTAATTTTTTTTTTAAAAGTAGTATGCTATGTGTGATACTATCAACAATGTAATTATATACTGATTACTCTTTCTTTTTACATAATATAACATATTCCAAACTTTTCATAGGCTGCCCAACACATCGAAGGAAACAAAGGAAAGACTAGAAAAGCACGGGCAACACAAACTTGGCTCTGGTGGTTATGTAAGAAATTAGCCATGCAATTGTAAAGTATCAATAAATGAAATAGCCATCCAAATTATAATAAATTGAAAACAATTTTGGTTTATCACACCATGAAACAAAATTCATAATCTTCTGCAAAAATGTAGGGCTCTGAATTCAACATAGTTCCCACAAAAGAGGACCTGAAGATTGCCTTCTAGCAAGGCTATGGAGCCGTGGTTGAATACCTAAGAGTCTTGATTGGGAAAACACAATCTTCCATTGCATCCGACACGCAGGTAAATAAACTCAATAAAGTTTATTTAAAATTGAATACTTGTGCAATCTATTCAATATTAATTTCCACCATAAAGTAACTATATGCCTATTTGTTTTAAACATTCAAGCAATGATAATATATACTGCACATGACATTGGAATGCAGCCTAGTGAGGGTGGATTAGAACGTGCAGATGAAGATCATGGTGTGCATCTTGGTACTTTAGAGCATGTAGAGCATAATCAACATGTTGAGCATGATCAGGCTAGAGAAGATCAGGAATATGATGTGGCCCCATCAGGTAAAGAGGACCACTCTAAAGTTCTTTTAAACATATTTAATTGCAATTGGTGTACATTAATGTAAACTTTCATGTTTCAACTTTAGAGCATGTAGACCGTGATCAACGTGTTGAGCATGATCAGCGATAGATCAAGAACATGATGTGGCCCCATCAGGTAAAGAGGACCACTCTCATGTTCTTTTAAACATATTTAATTTCAATTGGTGTATTAATTAATGTAACCTTTCGTGTTTCAACTGCAGATCAAGATTTAGAGGGTGTTCAACATGTTGAGCATGAGTCTATAACAAAAAGTTCAGGAACATGATGTGGACCCATCAGGTGAGAACCACTCTAATGTTCTTTAATTAATGAAATACTTGTAACAATAATAATAAACATATTAGTTTAACATTTCTTTCTTATTGCAGCGAGATCCCCTTGAGGCGCCGCGTCATGAGTGGTGACTATGCATTACATTAAGATCATAGTAGGGAGAACAACTAAACGGGGACAGATATTGATTTAAAAATGATACTCCACTTCAGCTTTATGTAGCTTTCAAAAAGAAACAAAAAGTGATTGTAATCATATCATGACAACCATATTTTTGATAATATGTAAAAACTTAAAGAATGATTTATTATATGTTAATGAATGAATGTGAATATGTTAATTAATGAATGTTATATGTTAATGAATGAATGTTATATGTTATTAATGGATGAATCAATGATTAATGTTATATGATTGGGTATGGGGAATTGAGAGGGATGTGAGGGGGGGGGAATGAGCTTCCACCATCACGTGGTTGGCCTTGTTAAGTAGAGAATATTAAACTATACTCAAAACAAAGAGAAGCACAATAAGGTAATGCACTTTTCAATATAAGAAATGCATTGTTTGAAGCATCAAACCAATATGCAGTCTGTATGTATGATCAGTCGTCAGTCTTCGCAATGGTACATTTCCACGAATTTTATTTTATTTTTTAAATTTTGGTTCTTCGTTGCAATTTCAACGACAACCACCGATGAATCAACAGTAAGGCTAGACGAAGTTGCTATATCTGCGATGAAGATTTCGTCGTAACTCCCTACCCATTTCGTCGCCCTTCCGACGATATTTCGGCATTGCTACCATGCTACTCCCTACCTATTTTGTCGCACTTTCGACGAACTTTTGGTGTTCTTCCGACGCTACTTCTTACTAATTTCATCGCAAAGTTGACAAACTTTTGGCATTGTTTCGACGCTACTACTTGCCCATTTCATCGCACTTTCGATGAACTTTTGGTGTTCTTCTGATGCTACTCCTTGCTAATTTCGTCGTAGAGTCGACCAACTTTTAGTGTTGTTCCAATGCTACTACTTGCCTATTTTGTCGCACATTCGATGAACTTTTGGTGTTCTTTTGACGCTACTACTTGAGTATTTCATCACTATTTCGACGAACGTCCTTTGTTGTTTCCACGCTACTACTTTCCCATTTCATTGAACTGACAACGAACTTCTGGTGTAATTCGTCGGTGGATAAATAAATTTTTCGTCAATATTCTGAAAAAATCCTGAGGTATTTCACAATGTCGTCAACCGACGATTCTTCACCGTTATTTCGACGTTTAATTTGTCGTCGACCTTGCGATGAAAAAATAGTTACGGAAATATTTTCGCCATTGTGTCTTCCGATAGAGATTTGTCAAACAACCAACGAACGCCCGTCAGAAAATGGTGTCAAATCCAATAGTGACATTGAGGGATGTCAATCTATTCAAGATATGTCTAATTTACCATGGGTGTTTTGATGCGTGCACATTATGCGTGTAATCTAAGCAAATGAATAAAAAACACAAATAATACTTTTCTCAACAGAATTAAAACTTCACACCATAAGCCACTAATGATGCCTGTACTTCAATCTACTCACAATAAATGAAAATTCACAAATAATAAATGCAAATGTACTACTTAAAACACCACGTGCCACCACATACAATGGCTATGAAGACATGACCACCAAAAAACTCATGAAATATTTCCAATAGCAAAGTTTGTCACAATAATTATTAAATAAATTACAAAACCACAATGAAAATAGCAACATCCAATGAGAAAGTTGCAAAAAAAATCAATAATTTGCTTTTAATAAATTAATCCACAAAACATTAGCATAGTGATATATATTTTACCAGCACAATTCTTGATGCACCATTTTAATAGGCAACATTCATCCAAAACATTAGTGCATGCACTAATAAGCATAGTGCACAAAAAACATTATACAAAAGCATAAGGAAAAAATCCAACATCTAATGAGAAAATTGCAAAAAAAGGCCAAAGTTCACTATACAAAAAATAATCCCACAAAATATATCAAAAACCTGATTGTTGCATAGAAAAATGTGATAGGCTTATGTATTGCTAATGTTTGTTACTATACACGTGTCTTCACTTCAAATGTTTCTATGGATAGGTCACATTGTTCATAGTATTTCACATGCCTTGTCTAAAACTGGTGCTGAAGTTGAGCATTGGAAATTGGAATGCATTGTTATACAAATTTTCTATTTATTATTAAGATTGATAGGTGCCTTGTTCTTCTCAAGTGGCGGTTGTTACTCAGACCATTTGTTGCATATGTGAGTACATAGTAGATCAAGTTTATAACATGCTATGGTCTAAATTTGTAAGTTCACTCTATTTTTTAGTCCTATTTTATATAATCATGAACTATTATTCCTACAAGAAAATTATTCTAGTTAAATATAGAAAATATACTAGATTACAATTATAGTCATGCATCAAGCCTATTTTCCCGTGCTATTCTTTGCAACTATATTCTTTTTGCACTTTTGACTTGTCCTGCTTTCTGCTTTATCCACTATTGTTATGTTCTACTTATATATTATTACAGTGTCATTCAACAAAGATGTTTTGTACAGTTGGTAATTGCATATTTCAATGAATATTTCACTTATATTTGCAGTTATACATAAAAGCACTTGATCAATTGCTTCCAATTGTTTGTAATGGACCCTGTTTCGCTACAGGAATCAAATGTGATAAAGAAGAAACCTTTGGCAGGATGGTGTTCATAGTAAAAAAGGAGAGACTATAGAAATTAGCCAGCTTCAAAAAATTGGAAACCTCTATGTTTATCTAGGCATCGATGTTGGTCACTACTACTCTTTTCGAGTTACAAGTAATTGTCACCAGAGTCTATATTAGAGTGTTACTCTTATTTTTTAATCATGTCAAGGAAATCTGTTATTTTATAAATATAATTTTAATGCAAGAATTTGATAAAGCATAGTTTCCATGGACCTTGAAACACTATTTCTAATTAGATGTTGAGATAGTGGAACTACCTTGGATAGTGCAAAGTTGCTGCTCCTTAGGAGTTGAGAGCACAAAATTTTCTTGCATATTGCATTTTGCAGTTTCCCTTCCCACAACACATAGACATGGCATAATATTCTTTTCTCTTCGATGTTGCACATTGTCCATTGATTTTTTGGACCAAATAGATCAAGCATAATAGCCTTCTATCTGGAAAAGTTACTGTTGTTTATAGATTGTTAGTGCAAAATTTGCTTAGAAGTTTCAAGAAATACATTAATACATATATGTATATATGCATATTATATGTATATGTATATATATACATATGTATATGTATGTACATGTCTATGTATATATATGCATATGTCTGTGTGTATGCATATATGTATCTAGACTCAAACCATACATGGAGTTGAAAAGTATAACAAGATTACTACCAAAATTGATTGATTTATTTGCTTACACTTAGTTACCTTTCTTTTACTAAATTCATTTTCCACCGCTCAATTAATTTGGTTTCTTTTTTGTAGACTGTGGACTACATAGGATTTCTAATTCTGTGATATTATGCCACATTTTGCATTGTTGTTGATGAATGTGAGTAATACATAATCATACTTGTTTCTCTTTTTGCTCAATAGTCCTAAAAAAAGTTTCATTTTAGCCACAAAAATTTATATTAAGAATTTGTTGTTGTGTTGTAGGCTTTTTTGTGTGCAATAGTCAACCAAAGGCTATAATTAGGAATCTTGCATTGTTATTGATCACGAGGAGTAATTTCCTCTTTAATTCTTCTTTGTATGTATTCAATACTTCAAGCTTCACACATTCTTTTATAGTAATTATTGTACTTAGTAGTTTTAATACAATTTGTATCTTTTTTCCTTTCACATCAATCGATGAAGCTCTGCACTATGCACATTGTTTTTGAATTCACTCATTCAATTACAAAGTTGGCAATTGCCTATTTGACACAGTACATATTTTGCTTCATTGTCGTTACACATCAAAACAAATACACAATGGTTTCATGGATCATTTCTTAAATTTTCTTCACAATCATTGTCCTATAGCTTTAAGGTCCTATGATACTGACTTGCATCCAACAATGCTAACAAATTTGCATAATGTACATGACAAAAACACGTATCTATGAAGAATGAAGCTTTTAGCCACATAAATCAATAATAGTGGTGAAACTAGGCTTTGTGGTGACGCATTTTTTCTAAAATGGCTAGCACATTAGCTAAACATACCAATACGCATTTTGTCTTTAACATACAAAACAATCTACTTACATTTCAACGAGGATGCATGCAATCCTGCAATATCAATTCTTTTCCATGATACAACTCCTGTTGCTGGCCACTATGAGCATGTGTTCTCATGGTTAAATACATACAATTGCATCAAAAATATCCAACCACACTTGCAAATCACAAACTGCAATTTGGACAATATTTGGCATGCAACAACAAATGTGTTTGAAACACTTGGATTTTGTAGAGTGGCTACATTTTCTAGTACATGCAACAAAAGCATGTTTGTTGCTATAGCTTTTTTGCTACCCAAACAATTTGATCCAGTTGCTTTATGATTATTCATGGTGCGGTCATTGGCCAATACATTGACAGTTGAAAACAAATAGCAATTTATTGTTTTGACACTTTTGGTCAATCTAGCATACAAAGCAACAATTGTCTATTGCAGTTACAATCATTGGTTTCTAGAATTGCGATGCCATATGTAGAGATTGGCCTTGAAGGGTTTGAATTTTTTGCACAATGGTTGTCCCATATGTTTGGTGCAAAAATACACATATGGCAAGCATCTCCATTTCCCAGGGCCAAAACATACTCTAATTGCATAAAGCCGAGAAGAAATCTAAGCTTAGTTTGCTTTCCAAGTAGCTCAGGCCATTGTCATTATGAACCACTTCAACAAAAATAAAAATTGACTCAGAACATCCATATGAAGGATCCACTTTCTGTTCAACATATTTCAAGCACTTTCGAATGAGAGACAACAAATAATATGACTAGTTCTCATAAAAAACAAATAGTTTCAACAATACATACACTAGCTAAAGCGAAGTTTAGATCACATGAGACATTACACTCCCTAAAAGTGAAAACCTAGAATGCACAAGCATCCCATGCAAATGTTCCACAAACTACAACATCTAGTTCTATCCTACCCACTATGAATGTCACAAGAGTAATTCAGTCCTACCCACTTAGTAAAATTCAATTATGTGATTCTAGCCAAAATCCAACATAGCAACAATCATTACATTCTTTGAAGAGAGAAATACGAAGTGGACAAAAGGGTTATGTTTTACATTTGGAAAAATTGAAACATAGACCATATAGATATTCTATGCTCTAGAATACAAACAACACTTATCAATGAGCAAAGAAAAAGGCACTCGCATAGAAAACAACGTAGTCCAAAAATCTATTAACTCATACCTACAAACGATAAATGACACACCCACTCAATCATGCTCTATTTGCAACATGCTCCATTTCCATCACAACATTTGTAAAGTTGACAAGGTACTTGTAAAAGCTTTGTCTTTGCTGTTTACTCAGACATATGAAAAAAATAGCAATATGGCAGCGTTGTAAACAATGTATAAAAGCCACACTAGATGATAAGATTCCATATTTTTCCATGCCTGCAAGAATAAGATAGAATGCACAAATAGATGTTTTTTATTCTTTGACTGCTCTAGAGGAAAGGCTTGTGTCTTTGTGCATAGATTTTGCACAGATCAGGCAATTGGGATATAAACGAGCATAGTATGGCTTGCTCTGGATAGTTATCAATGTTCCTATAGATGTTGATAAAGTGCAACAAGCATTGCCTAGGCAAGTAATGAAACCACAACAATAGCAATTAGATTGAAGCGAAAGCTAGAATATGATAATGCATATGCACAAGGAAATGTTAGACCTTCCATATTCATGGATGCTTTAATTGCACTATCCAAAACACCATTGTACAAAAAAGAGAAAATCTCTATAAAAAGATAACACAAATGCAAACAGATCTCGAAACAGAACCAACTATGCAAGATGACACGTCTGAAGATGATGAGGAGCCAATAATTGAATCAGGTATGCATTGGTTTAATGAAACACAACCAATCAAAGACCTTGACACAACAATTATTGAAATTGTGCCATCAGAATGGGTTAAACTTCTTGGTTTTTTCCAAGACATGTATGCAGAGGAGATGAACTTCCCGACTTTGCTCTATGGTTCGGCTCATCCAACTGATATTACTAAAAATTTGGCATACCAAAAAATTGCAAAATGGGAGCTTATGCATAAAGACAATGACTTTGCAACACACATAACAAATATTTATTTTAAGGATATTAAAATTATTATTCACTAATTATTGTCACTAGCATGGATTTGCATACAAAAAATTGAATTGAAAGGTGAGAAATTACTTGAAAAAGATGTGTGCAATCCAACAAAACTTGAAAAAATATTATGATCTCCATTGGGCTATAGAACATTAAAAAGCATTTAGACCTCACCTGATTATCTGGAAAACACTAAAAAGAACATATTTGCAATGATAAGACAATTGGGACCTCCAACTTTTTTTGTGACATTCACAAGTGATGAGCATTTTTGGGAGCCATTGTGCAAAGCTTTGCACCGAATATGTATTCCAAAACAATCAAAGTGTAATGAAACTATAGAAGATAAGGACTTGGATTTCAAAATCAGAAAAAATCCAATGCTTTGCAGTTATTATTTCAACCTCAAGGTCAACACATTTCGAAAAATGATGCTAAAAAACCATGAGCTCTTTGGCCAATTCATGAACTATTCTTTTGTTACATAATTCCAAAAGTGAGGCAACGAGCATGTTCATTTTTTGCTATGTATAAAAGATGCACATGTATATGGAAATTTCTCAAATACTGAAATAGAAAGCTTTATGGAAAAGTATATTTCATGTGACTCATTTCTACTTGATACAAATCTTGCCAAAATGTAAATGTGTCATCATACGAAGACTTGCAAGAAATACAAAAACTCAAGTTGCAGATTTAGTTTCCCCTTGCCTCCGATGAGAAAAAAATAGTCTTAGAACTGCTTCAATTGCTTGATGCTACAATCAAGGAGAAAGCAAAAAATCTTTATAAGCAATTGGAAAATAAAAATTACACAAAGGAATTTTCATTTCAAAGTTTCTTGCATGAATTGGAAATGGATGAAAATGACTACTATAAGAGAGGGGGACCACCACGTGCAAGACCCCAGGTCATGGAGGGCCAAGATGCGAGAGGCTACCCTAACTTAACTTAGCTAAATGGGATGTTTAGGGTATGAGGATAAGAATGATGAGGACTGTAAAGTTCTACAACCACTCTACAATCCTGAATTTTGAAGTGGGGCTAGGCGAGCTAATTTTTAGGTCCAACACTACGCCTTAGGAAGCTCTTTTCCCAAGGATGAAAGCGCAATCTCTGGACGACACACATTGGCATCTCTAAAGTGCGCTAGCGTCCATATGGCCAGACAATAGCAAAGGAAAGGTCAAACCTAGAAAAACTAGCAAATGGCCCAACTAGCTAACTAAAGGGACAAAATGATGCGATTAAGTAAATATAGTATTCTCTAATATTATAAAGCAAAAATGAAAGAGTGAAAAGGGAAAGAATGATGTCACCAAGAAATTCAGTCATCAGCTAGCTCCTTGAAAGCACGTACTCCTACACACAAAAATAGAGGAAAATGTTGGGTGGTTGTATAGGGACCTGCCTCAGTCAGACCCTCATTTAGGTGTTTCCACCTCCATAGACAGCCAAGGAAATGAGATAAATAAAGTAATATAGTGAAAATCACAAAAGCACTACAAAACAATAAAATGCTAACTCAACCAAGTGATAGAAGGAAAGAAAGAGAAGCTTACCACCTCCACCAAGAGCACTCAAGGCTGCTTGGGGGAGAAAATGAGAGTACTCAAGCCTCTGATGTAATGGTGTTTCATTCCCAACTTGTTCTACCAAAGATGAAGTATTGTGTTCGTTGCAATGGAGAGCTTGAATGCTGCTAGAAAGCTTGAAGTGAATGCCAAAGAGTGTGTTGAAGCTTGTGGAGTGATTGTAGAAGATCAAAAGAGGTCAGAATGCATGTTGAAGGGATGAATTTGAAGAAGGAAAGGAGAAAAATGGCCATACTTGAGTCAATCAACTGAAGGGGGCATTACAACTTGACTCCCAATGAGAAGTGTAACGCCTCTGTAGGTCTAGTCGTAGGAATCTACCAGGAAGGTAGGCACACCGTGTAGAAATCTGCGCATTGCGTGGGTGTTCTCAAATGCCTCCATCGATGCTCAAAATAGGCACCAAGTGGGATGCAAGCAACGGGCTTAGGTGGAATTAAGCCTCTGAACTTGGTTTTCCAAAGTGGAGAGGGAAAAAAGGAGGAATTTACACATGGGGTGCAAATTCACTCCTATACATTTTTCCCCCACTTTAGTGAGCACAAATATTAGTGAGTGCTCGATAAAGTAGATTAAGGAGAGTGTAAGGTTAGAAATGTATACCTGAACCGTCGAGGAAGCAAAGCTCGGTCTATCATACCTTAAGGTGTAGGGAAAGCAAAGGACCCCATAGCTGCTCAGAACTATGAAGTTGGAAAAAGAGAAAGCACCTTACAGGTTCTCAGTCCTGTAAGGAAGGTGTCCCCAAAAAACTCTAGCATGGAGGAGACCCAAAGGAAGTGCCCTACAGGTTCTCAGTTCTATAGGGAAGGTGTTCTCCATGCACTCAAGCATGAATAATACCCAAGGAAGCACCCCATAGGTTCTTAGTCCATAGGGAAAGTATTCTCCATGAACTCAAGCATGAAGAACACCCAAGGAAGCACCCCACAAGCTCTTAGTCCCATAGGGAAGGTAACCTCCAAGATCTCTCACATGGAGGGAACTCGAGAAAGTGCCCTATAGGCTCTCAGTTCTGTAGGGGAGCCACCCCCAAGATCTCTCGCATGGAGGAAGCTCAAAGGAAAGTGGAATCCACAGAGTTAGAAAGCGACCATGTAGGCAAGTGAGCAGATAGTTGCACAAACTATCGACAATTTTGAAAACTTTTGAAGGGGTCCCTTGGGAACCCGTCGTGAAGAGAGGGTCCACTCAAGGGACACACAATTTGGAAGTAGATGTTCTTTCTCTTGAATCAATCCTTCACCAAGGAATCCTTTTGAAAGATGTTCACTTCATCAAGGAATTCGAAAGGAAGAATATGCCCCCATGCGAGGGGAAGATTAAAGTTGTTCCTACTTCAGAGGAAGGTTTAAGTCTTTTCTTTATGAACCCATGATGAAGGAAATACATTCTATACAATTCTGAAGAAAGGTTTGCAAGGATTTTCAAGAAGAGATTTGTTGGCCACAAATGCATCTTTTTAAAACTGCAATGTTGAAGAAAGAAAGTTTTCGCACATAAGAGGGACAACTCAAGCAAAGAAGAGGAAAAGATAAAGCAAAAAAAGAGAAAACACAAATAAAGGGCACAGGGGGATCTAGTTTAGTGGGGTCAGATCTATTCGAGCTCATATAAATAATAGGTAACTGCAATGCAAGGTGAAAGATCATCAATCCCTAACTAGATTAGGAAGAATGCATGAGAAGACAAAGTAAAAATTAAAAAAATGGGTCAACATGGAAG
Source organism: Sequoia sempervirens (assembly GCA_007258455.2). Lineage (NCBI taxonomy): Eukaryota > Viridiplantae > Streptophyta > Pinopsida > Cupressales > Cupressaceae > Sequoia > Sequoia sempervirens. The sequence goes on along the minus strand of VDFB02105785.1, from coordinate 249,617,302 downwards.
GGAAGCCTAAATACCCCCAACAGTTTGCATTGTCCCCAATTTATCAAAAATCAAGCACAAACATGGAAGAATGATGATACAAATAGAAGAAGGTTTACGACACAAAATCACACCTATATCCAAGCACCAATAGGGGTGACAAGGGTCATCCAGGCACACATAGCATGATCACGGGGGAACACATCACAAAACACACACACACAAGATCAAGAAGAAGCCTCCTCCTACATTGATCAGCCAAGAGGTCATCTGCTTCCCAATCTAGATCATTGTAAGGGGAAGGAGGATGAGCCTACAGTGGAGGGATGTTAAGAGGAGGGGCATCTGGCCCTCTCGCAATAAGGGGTAAGGAAGAGGGCCCCTCGAGGTCCTTTCCACCTAGCTCTTGTGGAGTCAAGGTCAGCGATTTTGTGAAGATCGTTGACAAGGCTAGAACTTCATCCACAAAGTTAAACATCCACCCCATAGGGGTACTATGTCTAACTTTAGTGGATGGGGCAGGTTGAGCCTGAGATTCACCGCTGGGCTCGCCGAATGACTCAGGAGTGGTGACAAACTTAGGGGAAGCCAGGACTGGTTTCATCACTAGGACATAACAAGTTAGCACAGGACCACCTTGTGAAGAAGGTAGGATCCTCTTACGCCTTTCATTTCTAGAAGGACCACTCTACACCTCTTTTTTGTTAGAGGAGATGAACTCTCTACAGACGAAGCTAGAGGTGTGAAGGAAGAGGAGGAAAACACCGCAACAAATACAACTGAGGTATTAACCATATCCATGGGCTGTGGAAAAGGTTGAATATCTAGAATGGACATCAAAAAAGGTAGTTCCATAGAAGGAGCGATGGACACCTGTACCCCCTTGGGGTTAGGTGTGTTTGTACTCACAACAGAAGCTAGAAATAGCATAGGACCAGACTAAAGTGAAGCAAAGGGGAGGAAAGAGGGTGACACTATAGGCCTTGAAGCAAGGGTGGTCGTCTCTTCCTCCTTCCTTTGTGAGGTGGCTTGCTCAGTTAAGAGGGCCTTTCACTAGCGCTTGCACTCACGCACATGGCAATTTCTTCGACTCTTGGAGCTAGAGGCCAGAGGTTGTGAAGGAGCATAAGGGTCCTACTCAACCATAGGAACATCCACTATGGTTGTTTTTGGTGGAGGAGCATATTCTTGAATGGGAGCAGGAGAAACAGGTTGCAGGACAACGAGAGGAGTCAGTTCAAGGGCCTCAATTGTGGACCTCTTCCTGCTTGTTGCCTTAGGAGTAGGGGTGGTAGGAGGCCACAGAGGTTGAGACAAAGGACTCTCCTCAAGCAGCCTTCCTGTCATACCAAACGGGTCTAGGCTCCGTCGGTAGAACAAGAAGCTCAAATGTGGGATGCTTAGGCTTTTGTTGAGCCAGCACCCTAGGATTCTCCTGTAGATGAGGAGTAGAACCTGATGGTACCACAACAGAACAAGAAGTGTTGGACTGACCAGTGGAAGAGGAAGAAGGAGGATCATGGGACCGCTTCTCTTCTTCCTTCTTTTGAGCCTTAGAAGCATTGTTGTCATCCTTTAAGAAAACCCTATGTGAAATAGCATAAGGCGAAGGAGGGTATCTAACTTTCAGCCTTAGATGCCCTTTCTTATAGTTTTGATAAGTTTGGTACAAAAGGTCTGTCCTAGGCGAGAGAGGACCAATGGGTGTAGGCCAAGAGTAGTCCAAGGAGTAGCTACCACGTACAATTGGTGGTCTATAACCGATGTCATGGATTACTTGTACAGAACCTCCGTGGATAAATTTTAGACATTTATGCACGATGGAGGGTACTATGTTCATCGCTACCAACCAAGGGATACTCAATTTCACCTTAAAGAGTTCAGACCCAGGGATGATGTCAAACAAGAGGTTCACAAACTTAGGTACCACCAGGACCAACAGGACAATACTACCTAAAGGGGGCATAGAAAGCCTGTCATGTGTGTGGATAGTACTCATGGGTGCATCATACCCATCTTTATGTAAAAAGTTGATCAACATATTCTCCTCAATGATTATGTTTACTTGTGACGTTGGATCAATGAGAACACCTGATACGATGTTTCCATTGATCTGCACGGGAATATAAAGAGGAGATGGTTCTTTGTTGAAACCCATCGGTAGGTCCTATGAAGTAAAAGTTATGCTAGTACCACTGTCCACAAGTTGCATAGAGTGGATAGATTGATGCATGGAGGCCATAACACACACCAGACAACACTTCCACATAGTCCTTAAAGATAAAAGGATAAGACAGTGACCCAACTAAGGTTTCATCATGTAATACCTTTGGAACCTTCCAATTATGCCAGCTAGGGGTTGCAGGTTGGGTTGTAAGGCAACAGCCTTACAACACTCACACCTACAACACTCCTAGAGTACGAGGAAAGAAACTGTCAGTATTACAAAAAACGGAACCAAAATGGTTCATGTTAGATTCACCAAAAATGTAAGAGAGGGGGACCACCATGTGCAAGACCCCAGGTCATGGAGGGCCAAGAGGTAAGAGGCTGCCCTAACTTACCTTAGCTAAATGGGATGTTTAGGGTATGAGGATGAGAATGATGAGGACTATAAAGTATTGCAACCAATCTGCAATCTTGAATTTTGAAGTGGGGCTAGGCGAGCTGATTTTCAAGTCCAACACTACGCCTCAGGAAGCTCTCTGCCGGAGGATGAAAGCGCGGTCTTTGGATGACAGCATGGCGCGCTGGCATCTGTACAACCAGACAATAGCGAAGGCGAGGCCAAACCTAGAAAAACTAGCTAACTAAAGTGCCAAAATGATGTGATTAAGTAAATAAAGTATTCTCTAATATTATAAAGCAAAAATGCAAGAGTGAAAAGGGAAAGAATGATCTCACCAAGAAATTCAGTTGCTAGTTGGCTCCTCGAAAGCACGTACTCCTACACACAGAAAGAGAGGAAAATGTTGGGTGCCTATATAGGGGCCTACCTCAGTTAGACCCTCGTTTAGGTGTTTCCACCTCCACAGATAGCCAAGGAAACGAGATAAAGAAAATAATATAGTGAAAAGCACAAAACCACTACAAAACAGTAAAGTGCTAACTCAACCAAGTGATAGAAGGAAAGAAAGGGAAGATTACCACCTCCACCAAGAGCACTCAAGGTTGATTGGGGGAGAAAATGAGAGTACTTGAGCCTCTGTTGCAATGGTGTTTCATTCCCAACTTGTTCTAACAAAGATGGAGTGTTGTGTTTGTTGCAATGGAGAGTTTGAATGCTGCTAGAAAGCTTGAAGTGAATGCCAAAGAGTGTGTTGAAGCTTGTGGAGTGATTGTAGAAGATCAGAAGAAGTTAGAATGCATGTTGAAGGGATGAATTTTAAGAAGGAAAGGAGAAAAAAAACCATATTTGAGTCGGTTGGTTGAAGGAGGTGTTACAACTTGACTCCCAATGAGAAGTATAATGCCTCTACAGTTTCAACCGTAACAATCTGCCAAGGATGTAAGTGCACCGCACGAACGTCTGCATGTCGCGCGGGCCTCCTTGACAGAAATGCCTCCACCGATGCTCAAAATAGGCACCAAGTGGGATGCAAGCAGCGGGCTTAGGTGGAATTAAGCCTCTGAACTTGGTTTTCCAAAGTGGAGAGGGAAAAAAGGGGGAATTTACACATGGGGTGCAAATTCACTCCTATACAACTACATTACAATGCTTCAATCAACACTGTCACACAAAATTGTCATGTTGAAAAGAGACTCATCTAAAATTTGGATAAATGTGTTTGCAAAGAAAGTTCCCAAATTATGGTATGCAAATACAAATACGCAATTTATTTTAGACGCATATGTTGCATCTTACTCTAGCTCATATATGACAAAACAAGATAGATCATTGTCTCTAGCATTTCAGAAATTACGACGCAAATACACCATTGCTTATGATGGAAAAGTGTAATTTATACAGAAGCTTGGCAATGCATTGCTTAACTATCAGCAAATGTCCAGTTGTCAAGTTGTTCATATCATTCTCTCATTTCCATTGCATAAATGCTCAAAGAAAACTGTTTTTATCAATACTATACCATTAGAAAGTAAAGTGTACATGTTAAAAATCCCTAAGCTATTGGAAAAAGAGCAAGACAATTCTGAAAACATTATGTGTGCATCTGTAATAGAAAAATACATGCAATGGCCAAAATCTCTTGACAATTTGTCATTGACTAAATACACCGCTTTTTACTCTAGCAACCCTAGAAAACTGCAAAGAAGAGCAACTCCACAGATCATATGCTATGTAAGATATAATCCGCACATTGACCCTGAGAATTATTGCAAAGAAAAACTTATGTTGTATGTACCTTTCAGGTCCAGTGAATGTTGTACCCAAACCAATTTTTTTGCTTCATTAAGGCATTTTGCTTAAAATAGTCTAAACCTTGTTTAAATGATGTCAGAAGTTAGTTTTTGGGAAAATCAAGTATGGGCTTTTAGTCAATTTGATGTCACAAAGATACTAGTGAAATTTGGAAATTTTGAAAATTAGGGTTTTTGGACCCCTATTTTTAGGTCAAAAACCCCCAAAATTGAAACTTGTTAGAATTGACTAAAATTTTTTTTGATTGGCTTATTTCACTTCACAATCACATTGGTGAAGTCAAATTCAGTTAAAAGTCAGTTTAAGTCTAGTGGGTAGTTTTCACTTTTTTAGGTGGAAAGTTAGGACCTTTGAGGTCATCAATGGCAAATGGGTAGGGACCAGGTGTTGAAATCTAAGCCTAAAATGCTCAAATGAAGAATCTGTGGTGAGATATGTTCAAAATGATGCTTTGTCTCAGAGGGGATTTTTCACTGGGATGAAAATCATCAAAAAATTTCTCTGGAGCAAAAAATCCCCTCCTAGCCAGGGGCGCCCTAGATTTTAGAGGCCCAGATTTCAGTTTTGAGATTGGTCACTTCCAAGAAGACTTCTTCGGAATATTGTTAGCTTTGTGATGAGTCTACCAGCTAGTCTGAAAGATTTGTCTAGCACCTGATACGGGAGATTAAATGTGAATAGAAGGAGATGAAAAAATGACTAACACTGGAAGGAAAAGTGGGCCTCTTAGCCAGGGGCGCCCATCTTTTTGAGGTGCCAGATGAAGGTTTCTAATCAAATGATAACTAGGATGTTTGTCTCAGACTTGACTAGGCTTTACAACGAGTTCATCAGCGGGTTAATCTGAGTTGTTGAACTGTCAGAATCATGAGTCAAACATAAGGTCTAATTAGGGTCAAAATCTCAAGGAAACAACAAAAGTGCCCTTGGAGGCCAGGGGTACCCAAGGTTTTGGAGCCTTAAATGTAGTGTTTTTGGTCATCTCTAAGATTCATCTTGTCTGTGACACTTCTAGCTTTTCGTTGCATACCTTAGCTAGGTCAAAGGACAAGTCAACAACCTATAGCCATGGATTAAGTGTAGATTCAGCCAGTTGGAAAAATGGCTATCTCTAGGAACAAAAGCATCCTTGGAGGCCAAGGGTTCCCTTGATTTTGACCTAGCAAATGATGGTTTTTGGAAAAATGTTCTCCAAGAGTTCTTATGTAGAATGGAGTCAGCTCTGCAGTGAGCCTGTCAGTCATTTCTGAAGTTTTGTCAAATGTTGAAGAACACAAAATGAAGGGAGGTCAAAATCACCTTCAAAATGATGAACATTTGACCAAGTTTGAAGCCAAAAGTGCCCCTGGAGGCCAAGGGAACCCTGAATTTTGAAGCTTTATATCTCAGAATTAGGCTTTGCAGCTTCAAGGAGTTTCTTGTTAGTTTTGATCTTGCTCTTCAATGAAACTGTCAGCCAGTCTTCTGCACACATCATTCAATCAAAATTAGTGGTCAAACATGGGCTTCGGTGAGGTTTGTAAAATAAAATTTTCAAGAAATTTTTGAACTCTGAAAAGTGATGCCTAGAGTCAAAGTTTGAATTTTTGACTCAAGTACATGAAGCGCCCTATAATGGTGGAGATTGTGAACTGAAATTAAATATTATTTAATTCTCAATTGGTCGACTTCAACTGAACTTAATTTTTGCTTACAAAAGGGGTGATTTATGTTTGCATGTACTATTAACTGAATTTGGTCCAATCAGAAGCTAGTGCTCTATTTAGGGCTAATTTCTCAATCAATTAACTAAGTTTTGGGGGTCCAATCAGAGGATGACACACATTTTTGAGGTTCAATTAGGGTGGCACCTAAATTAAATGAATTTTGTGACACCTTTAGACTTAAATTTATTTATTTGTCATATTCACATCCATTTTTCTCATAACAGGTGCAAGAAAACATAATTTTCTTGAGAAAACGAAGATCTTAAGGTGCTTCAAGCAATATTTTTCAGTGTTCTTCATAGTACCAGGTCCAGATTGTTCAAAAGATACATTTTCTAGACTTCATTTTTCAAGTGCATGCAGACTTCATCAAATTCAGTTCAAGCATAGGCAACTTTTTGAGGCAAAATAATAACTTCTATTTTCTATCTCAAATTCTTCTATTCTTGTCTTAGGTTTTCTCTCACATGTCAAATTAAATGACAAAATTTTTAGAATATGATCATCTAGGCTCACATATTTCAGTGTCCGCAACAAAACCCATGTCTTAGATTTTTTTGAGAAAATTGCCCCATTGCTTCCATTCTTGAAGCACTATGCTTTTTTCTAAAGATTCCTTTGCATGTGGGCCAAGAACTCACTTTTTCCAAAATTGAATCATTTAGGTTGGCTTAGAATTCCATTGCTTACAAAATCCATGTACCAGATTTTCTCGAAAAAGTTTCTCCCGGAAACCCTAAAACCCCTTCAGTTTTTTATTGAAAAACCTTTGCATGACTTGCTAAAACTCAAAATTTTGAATTTATGACAATCTAGGTTTTCTTAGAATTCAATTCTCTACAAAACCCACATTTCAAAAAAAATCTAAATTTTTTTCCCCCAACTGGCTATTTTTAGCCTCATCCAGAGCTTTTTTTAGCTTTTTCTGAAGGTTGTCCGAACATATCCAACTTTACATTCAAAAATATAGATTTTCAAAATGCAATTCAACCCCATAGATTACAAGGCCAAATCAGTCTTGGTGCACAAATTTTTGAAAACCTCAGACACAGACTTGGGTCATGTCTATCCAGTGGTCAAACTAAGCACGTTGGAAGGCATTAGCAGCATCACAGTGAAGAACTTTGAACATTCCAGATTGCTGACAGTAGCATCTATTCCTATCACGGTTTTTTATCTTGAGTTTGTTCTTGCTTGCATAAAGAATTATGACTCATCCACAAGACAAATCAGATCAGCCGATGGGAGGGTCATTTGCAACCTCAAGCTGAGGGACATTAAGAAGTGCTTTGCTATTCCTCCTCGCTCAAACAATTTTACCATAGTCACTGAGGATTGCGACAAGATATGGTACAGAGACCAAGAAAGATTTCAGAGGAAAGTTGCTCAGAGATGGTTAAAAGTATAGAAGACCAACATGTCAAAGAAGGTTGGTCGTGGGGAGTTCAAGGATGAAGTTGCTATTTTGATAACTTTGCTCAATCAGGTTACAGGTCAGGAGGAGGCTAATATTTTTGATCGTGGATGTTCTATGTCATTTCCTAGATTATCGACAATAAAGAGAACTTTGACTGGGCCATGTTAATTAGTGTGTGTCTTCACCAACAAATCATTGGATTCCTTAAAATCCACGAGTTTCACATGGTGTTTTATTTGGTCTACTTAATTATGTTCCAAGGCAATTTTAGACATTTGAAGACCAATGGAACTCTTGGAATTCAACATGTTCATGAATATTACTCTCAATTAGAGTTCTCAAAGGTTGAACAAGATTTTGAAGTGGTGAATGATCACTTCCTAATGAAGACAATCAGAGACCTCGATAACGAAATGCACATCAGGATTTTAGCAGAGGAAAAATTAGCAATGGAGAGTTGGGTAGATTGGTTCATTCAATTCCCCACTTTCACATATATTCGAGTGTATGGTTACACCAGAGAACCTCTGATGCTACCAAGGTACCCATTAGACAAGGTCTTGTTCATGGAGTTCCTGAGACAAGTTCAAGACATTCACTCTTTTCTTCGCAATCGAAACAAGCAGGCATTCACCTTTCCTTTTGGATGGGGTATTTACAAATGCAAGGCAGCTATTGATTGCAAGTTAATGACGAACAAGGTAGAAAAACTCAATCTCAGGTTTCTTATCAAGAGGCATTCTTATGATCCATTGGGTCATTATGCGGCTTAGTTGGAGAGAAGTATTTCACACATACCAACATTTGAGGACTTATGGGCCAACTGCGAAGACAAATTTGAAGTGCGTCAACATCATTACTATAGACTTACTCTTTCTTAGCTCATTGATTTCCTATCAGAAGATGTTGAGGGTTTGTCAAATGATGACAAAGAGATATTACTTAGCACATTCATCAAAGATCAAGTTTCTCATCAACCACTTTTCCCAATAGATTGGTATGCGAAGGAGAGTACTTCAATCGAGGACTTGTCAAGAATAGTTATAAAAACCAACATGCACTTCTTGGATAACTAGAGAAGGTGAAGGATAGTTCCAGTCACAGAGCCGCCAATAGGGTTTTCTTCACTACCTTCTACCTTAAGGTCAAGGCCTCGAGTTAAGGTTATCTTAAAGCTACCTGAAGGTGTTAGAGTCAGTGGGAATACAAAGGGGAGAAACATAGGAAAATAGAAGTAGAAGCGGGTTGAAAGGACGCCTGAAGTTCCAATGGAGATAGTTATACAAGCTTAAGTAGATTTCATCATCTCCTGGTATGCCATTTTCACCATAGTCACCTCCCATTGATATAGACTTAGAGCTTGATAACCAGTTTGAGAAGCCTCAATGCCAGTTGATCCTTCAAAGGTTGATATAGTAGCAATAGTCTCTCCTGGAAAAGATAACATTGATCATTCATGTTGGCTTGAGAGGTCTTTGGGAAGATAGAGGTGAAAGCCTTCGTATCAACTTGATTTTTCTGAGTTTGTCGACCCTTATCAGGAAAGGTCAAACAAGAAAATCAAAAAGCAGGTGCACGTAGAGAAGACTCCTGAAGCAGAGATTGTCATTGAAGTTGCTATACCGTCAGAAGGCAAGAGCTTGGATGAAGTTGAAGTTGGTGATTTCACCTTCGTCAAAGAAAATCTTGGCAAGAGCACTCAAAAAATGGACATGAGCCTCTTTAAGGTTGTCGCAAGTAATCTTGAAGAGCGTGTGATGAAGGACAGAGAAGATAAGCTAGTTCTCAAGGCTGAAATCAAGCAACTCCGACAGTACATCTTAGATCTCATTCATGGAAACTCGAGTAGAACACCTAGTCTTCCACACCTTCAGGGGACACCTATAGAACAATACAGGTTGGATTGATTAGTCAATCATGGAAAGCTCTTGGAAAAATGGGTTGAAGATTTCATTGTTGTAGGTCATTACCTTCTCATAGATTTATAGCAGTTGAGGTATGATGCACATAATCTTGGTCAAGGGATTCATCAACTTGAGTTGACTATAGCATAGGGAAATCCAAAGGACCTAAGACTCATATCTCAGTTAGCAGTTGCATATGACACCATTGTAGAAGATGAGGATAAAAGGAAGGTTTTCACTTGGAGAGAACATCTCTTCAATGTGGAAACATATGAAAGAATCTCTACAAGGTTGGATGTGCTCAAAGAGAATGTTACCAAAGCTCTCAAACTCATTACTGAGTTTATCACTCATATCCCATGCCATTATCTTCGCGAAGATGGTACTTATAGTGATCTTGATGTAGTTCAAACCGAGTTCAAGAAGCTTGTTCATGATAATCTTGAGGGGTATCCTGTGGCGTCCAAGTTGGATCACTTCTCAGTGATGACAACTAGTTTCAACAAGGCAACTGAAGAGGTCAAAGAATATCAGAAGGCAATCCAAACTAGTGAGAATGAGTTGAACAAGTAAGTTATCATTGTGGATAGTTTCAAAGTGCCAGAGGAGGAGATGGTCAACCAGTTCTTGGATGAAGTGATAGCCCATGTTGGCTTGGAGTAGTCAGTCAGTTAGATCTTGCAGTTATTCCCGAGTATAGAGTTAGAAGTAATAGTTAACTCAACATCAGTCTTGAGTTCTAATTGTTGATTTTGTGCACGCTTATCTCATTCTTGGAGATATATTTGGAGGAGTTTATACTTTCAATTGGGATCAGTTAACTGATGTTAGTTATCAATTAACTTTCATTTCAATAAGGATGTGCATGTTGCACATGTCCAGTTTAGTTTAGTCTTATTCGGTTAACTGATGGTAGTTTTCAAGTTAACTATATAGTTTCATTTATTTAGGTTTAGCAATAAAATCCTACATGCTTGTAAGACTCATGTTAACTCAAGGTGATTTTAGGGTTCCCTACACCTTGGAGTTCTATAAATAAGAGCACCTTTGCTTATTTTTAATTAACTTTTACTCACAATAGCATACATGTTGAGCGACCTTACTTGTAGTATCACTATTCAGTATCTTTTCATATTGTAATTAAAAATTTTGCATGTAATAGCATACATGATGAGAAACCTTACCTGTAGTATTATTATTCTATATCAGTTCACTTTGATTAAGAATAATATTGGATGATCTTTTTGTATTCATTGTTTATGTCTTTGTTTTAATAAGCTTTGTTTCATATCTACAGCTTGGATAGTGTATTTTACCCCCTTGGAAATTTAGAGATGAAGTTTATCGTTTAATGTTGTTTTTAGTAATCTTGTTTGCAACCTACACCTCAGACTGAGTATTTTACCCCCTTGGGAATCCTGTAATTGATATTTCTATTTAATATTTGTTTCCATTAGCCTACTTCCATCCTACACCTTCAATGGCATATTTTACCCCCTTGGGAATCCTAGAAACTAGTTTACCATTTGTTGTCGTTCTCAATAACCTTTATTTCAGCCTACACCTCAAACTAAGTATTTTTCCCCCTTGGGAATCCTATGATAAATTTTATCATATACCAATTCCTTGCTCCTAAGTCCTCATGCTTTGTTTCTTAAGGAAATAGAATAGTTTAGTGTTTATCCTAGTTGTAGTTAAAGATTTGCAAAACCAGAGAAAATCCTTAGCTGCAATGTGTATGGTTTCTTAACCTTGTGCCTCTTCTAGCTGAGTCAAAAAGATACGATTTATATCATTTAATTTTTCACGCATATTAGCACAAGAGGGAGCTTCCCATCCTAATTTGAAGAGCAGTCATTATGCACTATGCATGGTTGTCTATTGCCAATACACACTCTAGAGGTGTGAATTGTAACACCAACAATGAACAAACCTTGTTAATTAGATATGAAACATGGAGTGCAACATTCGATGCAAACAAAGCACAAATTGCAAATATCAAAAAGTTGTATACTACACAAATTTTTCCTAAATGGGGTGGCATTGATGAAGCCTCTACAAAAGCTGAAAATGATAACTGTCCAACAATAGACATTGCAGATGAAATTAGTACAGGAAAAAATGAAAATGGCATGGAAAAATATGACATCATAAGTGACTTGAACCATATGAAGAATATGAATCTCAAGGATTCTATCTGCAAAAAACTATTCTCAGAGATTGCTCATCCATTTCTATTAAGCAACGAAGACTACTACAAACTATGAAGTCAATTGAACAAAGAACAACAATCAATAGTAAATTACATACTAATGGCAAAAAGACTTGCTCCAAAAAAATCATTGTACTTGTTCTTGACAGGTGGGGCAGGCATAGGGAAAACCTTCACAGCAAAAATACTTTTCAAGGAAATGATTTGATTATATGATAAACAACTAGATAGTGATCCACTCAAGCCTAAAGTCATTATTGTTGCTTCAAAGGGAAAAGTTGCATTCAATGCAAGTGGCATTACTGCACATTCAATCTTCTAATTTCCATGCAACTCTTCAAAAAATTTGCCTCTAGATTCAAACACAGTCAATGCCCTGAGCCAAAAAATAGACTAAATGCAAATTCTTCTTATTGATGAAGTCTCATTGATTGATTCAAAAATGCTTTACAACATTGACATAAGACTTCATCAAATCAAGCACACACCAACAACACCTTTTGGAAACATAGATATCATTTTATATGGTGATTTCCACTAAACACAACCTATCTGTGATACGTGGATATTCGAAGAACCAATAATAGATAAGGATAAAATTCCATACACCTTTTGGACCAACAATGTCAAGTGCTTTGAACTACATAGCATCATTAGATGAAAAAATCAACATTTCATTTCCATACTTAATCACACCAAGATTGGTCAACAAACCAATCAAGACATTGGCTATTTGAATGCAATGTTCTATAAGACACCTCCAAATGATCCATGATTTCCATACTTGTTTCATAGAAATACAACAGTCAACATGCATAACAAAAAAATGTTAGACAACTTATCAACAAAGCTTTATGTATTACATGCAATTGATAAACAAGATACAACAATTGATAGCATTCAATGTCAACCTCTGAAATCATCATTTCCTAGCACAATTCTGCTCAAGCAAGACATTTTGGTTGAATTGATCACTTACAGCATTGATACAGAAGATGGACTAGTCAATGGTTCAAATGGCATCTTCAAATTGCATACAATCGAGCAAGATGACATCATTTGGATAGAATTCAATGATTCCATTATTGTCAAATTACATTGACAAAGAATGAAAAATCTATACACGAATTGTATTATGCCTTCTTGGACACCCATAACGAGAATCATTAGAAAATTCAAAATAGGTACAAAAATAGTCACTAGAGCACAATTTCCTTTGCAACTTGCATGTGCGTGAATGATTCATAGAGCACAAGGTCTAACAATGGATGCAATGCTTTTGACCCATGTAAGGTCTATCAACATGACTTTGTGTACACTACTTTATCACGTGTAAGAAACATTGAGTCACTGTATCTCATGCATAAGCTGCAACAACAAAACTTCAAAGTGTTAGAGAAAGTAAATGGTGAAATGCAATGCCTTATGGACTTGGCGCAATGGAAAGTAGAGCATAGCCTTTTGTCTATCTCTCCAAATCATTTTATCATATTCTATTTGAATACACGTAGCTTTGCATTGCATGCACATGAAATAACCCATGACCATGATATGATCCAAGCAACTGTCCTTTGCTTCCAAGAAACCAAACATAATCTACTCGATCACATTGGCTTCCTTGAAAAAACATACAATTGCTATACTATAGCAGGCATTCATGGCCTATTAACATGCTGCAAGAAAATAGTTTCAGTGCAAAACTTTCATAATTTAAAAAATATATATCTAGAATCAATAGCCATTGACCTTTGCATATGCATAGTACAATGTGCATCATAAATTTGTGCTTGACACTGAACAAACCTATTCATGATCTTTTTAATTTTATACAAACCATTGTTGCATGATTTCCACCTAATTCAAAATTGATTATTGTTGGAGACTTTAACATTGACATGTTAGAATCCACAAGACCAAAAGCACTTCTTCTTGAATTTATGGAACAACACAAATTGTCACTGATTATTGACAAGCCAACAACACATGCAAGCAGTCTGTTGGATCACTTTTGGGCAGATAACATCAAAATTTCTATTGTCAAATTCAAAGTACTAGATACATATTGGTCATACCACTTTGCAATATCCCTTCAGCTCTAGTCATCGGTACATAGTATATAGTTTTGCAACTGCAACTGTCTACTATCAACATTCTCTCTGTAGTGTGCTATTATCATTGTTGCTCACTGGTGTAGAAAACTAGCTTGCAATTTCTATGAGTATAAAAGAATTGTTGCATCAATTATTCTTCATACTATTCATGCCTCTAATTAGAATACTTACTCTTTTGTTTTGCTTATGCAAATCTTGACTTTGTTATTGTTCCTGGTCAAGACTACCAAGCATGCTCTTCTAAACCTGTGACATGATTATGCAGTTGCAAGTCACCATATATTTGTTCTGAAATAGGTATGCTATCATGTACAATATTGCTAAGCCTTTGCACATTATATGTTTCTTCATTAGAAACAAATTACAAACCTAAGTTTGTTATGGATTGCAGAACTATCTTCAAGCACATCTAGATAATATTTAATTCATGGATAAGAACTTTTTAAATTGATTCCACAACTTCTGCTAAGTCCTATTTGATCTTTTGTTTATACTATCCAGGGTAGTCACTAAGAGCTTCTTATCTCACTGCTTCTATTTTCTACTCATGCAAATTTAAGGTTTTCCTATTGTTCCAAGAGAACAGTATCAATCATATTGTTGGAAATATCTTGCATGACTATGATATTGCAAATGACTACACAATTGTTTTGAAGCAAGTATGCTATTATGCATAATATTACTAAAGCATTGCACACCATTCATTTCTTTATTAGAAACAGATTGGAAAATCAAAATTGTTATGCATCACAGAACTAGGTTGCAGCATAACCATATAATATTTTTTGTATGCATATCAAGTTTCTAAATCATTGGTTGCAGGTTACAAATCTCTTGCTACTTCATACAACATATATCTTAGCATTTCCCACCCTAAACCATAGCATCTAGGGCATCTACAAATAGGTAAATACTTGACATTTCACATCAACAAACTTCAAAATCATATCAGACCTCATTAATGTTTTATTTTCAATTTGTTTTAATACGTGCTTCACATGAATATCTCATTGCATATGTTTGCAGAAACATTTGGAAAACACAAACCGCATTTCCTACACAACAGAAGATGGATCAGTCGAATGACAAACAAGATGAAAGAGGCAAGTATTATATCCCATTTATGTCATATATAGGTTGACTCTTTATATGTTTAATTATTGTAGACACGTAAAATATATTGATTGACATCGTGCATCTGATACTGACTTACTAACATCATTTCTTCCTGAATCATCCCTCGGCCTAACCATTTAATCAAATCTCCCTATCTGATTAAATTCATCAATTTTCATCCCTTAATTGAATAAATCATTTTATCTAATTAAGTCAGTTCCTTCTGTTAATTAAATCAATCCATCTAATCTAATTATCCCTATTTAATTAAATAATCAATTCATTTGATTAAATCTCCAAGGTCGATCCATTAAATTAAATAAATTAAAACCTTATTTGATTTAATCTAACATCATTTCTTTTAATTAAATAAATCAAAATCTTTATTTAATTAGCCTCTTATCACATTCTTCTCTTATTTGATTTAAATAAATCCATAAATCTAAGTCAAATAGGTCACATCATCTAATCTCCTGTTAAATTAATTAACCCTGATTAATTTAACCTCATTTCATGTCACATCCTCTAGATAATGCAAGTTGCACATGAAAATAGATTTAATTCATTTATTAAATCCCTATTTTTCTCACATGGCATCTTTTGGAATATAATCTCAATTTGAATTCAAAAATTTCAAGTCAACATGTACATCCAACAATGCAATAAATTCATCTTACATGTCCTTTGCCTTGAGCCAAGTGGCATTTATTGCATTTTCCCTTCCCTCTTACATGTCATTTCAACAAATTTGAATTTCAAATATTAGCATTTATTGGCACAAACCCAAAATCTTGCACATCCATCATCCATTCATAGCTTGACAAGTGGCACCATATAATTGGATGAATGTTAGTCCCACATTGCTCAAATTTGGACTTTCATCCATCTTGAAATCCTATAAATAAAATGCTCATATCCTCATTTCATCATCCACAATCCAAGCAAAGTTACCATGCTAAAATATTTAGCCATTTCCATTCATAAATCTTGAGTTCTTAGTTAGGTTATTGTAGATTTTGGCTTGGATCTCTCACCATTCATCATCAAAAGTGGATCAAATCTCTTCATCAAGTCAACATATCAAAGCTTGCAATCATAGGAATTGAGAAAGGGCCAATTTTCACATCAAATTAGCACCAATTCCCCCATGGGATCAAGAGTTGCTTTTCTAATTAGGATTCAATCTTTGTTTTGTCACTTGCTTTGTGTTCTTCAATATTTTCTTCCTAATTTGAATGTTGTAAATAGATTTCATGGGGAATCCTTGTTTTGGTTTGCATTTCATTGTTTAACTTGTTTATTCATGTTGTTTTTTAGGTACTAGGAAAAGGGTTCGCACAATTATCAATTTAGTTTTTGTCATTTCTCAAATCGCAATGTACAGATTGAAAGAAAATACTGCATAGCCATCAAGCATCCTCAACATATGCACTTGAAACAATCAACTTTAGAATTTAAAGGCAATATTTTAGCCATTTATGGCCCTGCTATTACCACGAATACTAGAACATCACCAAAAGCAACAATTGTGCATGTTGATTTTGTTGATAGTCATGGTCAAATGACAATCACTGTAAACATCAACAACAAACTAATTGATACATTTCTGCCATTGTTATCACCTTAAACAAGTGTCCATTTCAAAAAAATTGTCATTAGGGAAAAAAACAATATGAAAGAGGGGATGTTGAGTATTCCCTTGTTTAAACTACTAGAAACACCATTGAACCCATTGACAAAGTCTGTAAAGAATGCAAACTAATTCCCAACACGACCATCTCATAGTCGATCCAATCAGGTGATAACTACTCTATTGGAACAATTGGTGCTGCTATTACTAGTCATCATCAAGTGCAAATGCAATATGAGCTACAAGTTAAAGATGGAGAGACCCAAGATGATTTCGCCATTGTAAGAAGTTTCACACAATTCATGTCGACATCGTAGAATTTGAGCACTTTGCTTTTTGGACTTTACCAAAGACTTTTTACAATTTATTTTCCATATAAAAAACTTTCTTATAAAATGATTTTCTGTATTGGCAACATTTACATTTGAATAGTCTTTATTTGATTAGATTAATGTATGTATTTTTTAACATACAGTTTTTACTCTAATTCAATGCCATTGAATTATTAAACTAATTTCCCTTGGAATTTTGCATCTTGAAAATTATGTATTTTACAACTTATGGTCCCCATCATCCATACAAATCTCTATGCAACACTTCAACTGATCATGGCATCAGCAAAAACACTTTTCATATTGTTTAGAAATATTGTTTGTTCTAGTCCAAAAGGCACAAGTTTGATGAAAACAACACAGTCCAGCTTCACTAACGAACTCAATGATACATCTACAAAGGCCTCCCTACAACCATTGAAGTCCTCAAACATGGAAGTAAACACCTGAATCATTTACATTTTACATGATAGTATAAATTTCAGATACAAAGCACTTGTCATGTGTGCCTTGCTATCGTGAATTTCCTAAACTACGTGTTGATATAATTTTTCATTGATTACATCCGCATTACCATTGTAGATGACTAGAACACTAAGACCTAAAAATTTCCACTTGCCCCCATACGAACCAATATGCACTTCATGTAAACAAATATTTTTTTTTACACAAATTTCAAATAATGACGTTCCGTGGTGCACAACATGTGGCGCTAACACAAAATTTGAATATGTGCATTTCCTGCAATGCACTATTCAAACAATAGATGGACTTGTGGACTGTCATTTGCACAAACAACAGCTATGAAATAAATTCCCCTAGCTAGTTGCAATTCCATTTAAAAATGACAAGAAAGACATGTCTGCAGTATTGTTCTTGTTGTGGAAGTTTTCACTACAAGGAACATTCACACTTGCAGTCGATAATTGCATCATATGAATTATCCCTAAAGGAAGCAGCAAGGCATCTCCACCAACTTGAGAAAACATTTGCAACACAAGTGCTTACCCTGCACTATTCCAATTTTCATTCTTATTCATTGATATTATATCAAACCAACTACATTGTGAGGAGTGTAATTCTCATTGATTGTGAAGTAGGATCCAGCCAGTGCAACGTTCCAGCACAAAACAATATGAATTAGCAAAATTTCTAAGAGCCTACACAACATAGCTATTGTTGACAATGTCAATGACAAGAAAATCATGTTAATGATTTTATCAAGATTAGTCTGATAGTATATTTTCACCTCTTATATGCACCACATAACTTGACAATTGTTTTTTCATCTCTTTCAAACATACATAGTATATATGTGCACAACTTTGCTTGAAATTTCATAAATAGTTATAAGCTGTGTTTTAGTTTATTTTGACTTATTATATGCACCACATAACTTCATAGTTGTTTATTCATTTGTTTGAAACATACATACTATAGATGTAAACAACTTTGTTTGCAATTTCACAAACAATTATAACTAATGTTCCATGTGTAATGCTCTTTACTCTCTGTAAATCATAGCAATACATGGTTGTGATCAAATGAAAGCTATAGTGATTCAATATTGCTTTTATGTGAAATAAAAAATATTTGCTAGAATTCTTGATGTTTTTACATACAATGTTGTATTCTTCCAAGAATTATTTATCTAGAATAATGATTGTCACCTTGTTTCCAACACTATTTTGTAGTGCTTAGATTTTGTTTTCCAAAATGCATGAACACTACATGTTTCTCCTAGGAATTATTTATCTAGAACAATTTGATTTTGGGCTTGTTTGCAAAGCTATTTTGAAAAAATTAATTTCTATTTTTCAAAATCTTCATAAGTCAATCACTAGGGTGATGGGGACATTTAGACACCATAAACATATTATTTTGATTAAATTTTTAAAAAAATTGTGAAAATTTTTAATCACATTATTTGTTCAAACATTAAAATTGTTGGTTCTATTTGTGAAACAACCTACACTACAGTTTCAATCTATCAATTTCATCCCAAAATAGATTATAGTTATTGATGCTAGTTAACATGTCTTTTGTCTCCAAGGACGTTATGCTTTTATTTGTGTCTAATTTTCATTGATTGTGAATGGGTAAAAAACAAGACATGTGTACCTTCCTATATCTTGCACAATGTTCTTTTATAGTTTATATGCATTTGCAATTCATTAATGGCTTATGGTGTGAAGTCTTAACTTTGTCCAGCAAAACATATTTTTTATATTCCTTGTTCAAATACATGTCAATCATTCTTGTTGGTTCAATGCTTCTTAGGCCCTATTCATGCTCTCTTAGTTTGGCTTGATTCTTATATGTTTTGCATCTGAGTTTGGCTTGATTCTTACATGTTTTGCATCTAAGTTTTCCATGATGAAGAAACGAAGAAGCTTTTTTTCCCCATAGAATGTAATAAAGTGTTATAAAATTCATGGAAAATATCACGAATTTTATAACATTTTTGACTAAATACTTTGTAGGGTAAGAGTGCTTTGATGCGTCTGCCTCATACTTTTCACATGATAATAATAGAAAGGAAGGAGACACTTGTATCTTTGGGCAACTGAACAACAATCTAAACAAATTTATGTTTAGAATTCATATCCATAGGTATTAAATTTGATGGTCAATATTTGAAGATAGAAAATTATATAGACTAAATATATGATATAATCATATAGAAATTTTGATAGACAATCTAATTTTTTTGGTATCAAGTGGTTTAGTTTTTTGTTGACTGCGAACCTTCCTATATCTTTCACAATGTTATTTTACAGTTTATATGCATTTGCAATTCATTAATGGCTTATGGTGTGAAGTCTTAACTTTGTCTAGCAAAAGATTGTTTGCATTTCTTGTTCATTTTCTCCAATTCTTTGATGAGAGTTAATTCGGTCTCTATTGAAATATTTTATATCTATTGTGTTAGACACAAACAACGAGGCATTTGTAAGTTCCTATATCTACAACATTGTCATTTTCTTGCATTGTCTACTCATTTACTCACATTGTTTGATGACGGTGAAATTTGTTACTTAACATGTCTTTTGTCTCCAACGACATTATGCTTCTATTTGGGTCTAGTTTTCATTCATTGCAAATGGATAAAAAATAAGGCATGTATACCTTTCCATATCTTTCATAATGTAATTTTATAGTTTATATGCCTTTGCAATTCATTAATGGCTTATAGTGTCAAGTGTTAAGTCTGTTAAGAAAAAGATTGTTTGATGAAAATGAAATCAGTCTCTATTGAAAGAATTTATATCTATTGTGTTGGATGCAAAGAGCGAGGCATTTGTAAGTTCCCATTTCTAGTACACTATCATATCTTACGTTGTCTACTCATTTTCTCACATTGTTTGACGAGGGTGAAATCTATGTCTGCTCACAGGGTTTATGTCTATCATATTGGAAATGAATCATGAGGCATATGTAAGTTCCTAGATCTTTTACAGTGATGTTTGATAGTTTTTTACATACCTACAATTGTAATGTGCCTTGTTTTGTTCCAAACTTTTCCCGATGTGATAAAGCAAAATACTTGTTCAATTACTAATGTTTAGTTGATATTGGAAATATTACATGCCTTTGTAATGCTCATCGATATAGTCATGTCTTCATGTCCAATGTTCTTTCCCATGCATTCTGTTTTAACAAAGCCATTGTGCTTATATAGTCCATAACTTCCATTTATGGTGAATAGACTGAAATGTAGGTGTCACTAATGACTTATTCCATGAAGTATTCAGTTTGTTAAGCAAAGGATTGTTTATTCATTTTCCCAAATTATTATTCAGAGAGTTTATATCTATCACATTGGAAGAAAAAATGAGGCATTTGTGAGATCCTATATCTTTTACACTTCATTTTTCCTTTGTTTATTCACTTGCTCAGATTGTTTGATGAGCATCAAATTTGTCCCTATTGATAGGATTTATGTCTATCATGTTGGAAGCAAAAAGTGAGGTAGTTGTAAGTACCTATATCCTTTACAGTCTCCTTTGATATTTTTTGACATCTTTGCATTATATAAGTTGATGTGCTATTACAAACATTCCATCAATACAAAATGTTTTTTCCTAACCACCCAAACATTTTACAAAAAACTTAAGTATTCTCTCATCGGTTGTTGGTATTTTTCATGTGCTTTTGTATTTTCCTAGTTGCAAATAATTTTCCACACAAGAAATAGAAAAATATAATCGATCTCTAATCTTTTCTTGTTATTGGAAATACTTCATGGCTTTGTGATATTCTTTGATATAGTCCTATCTTTGCACCCACTGTTTCTGTGTACACATGGAATTTTTACAAGGGCATTATGCATTTATTCATACCTAATTTTCATTTAATGTGAATAGACTCAAATGCACATGTCATTAATGGCTTATGGCGTGAATTTTTCATTATGTCCAACAAAGGATTTCATTTGCTTAGATTATTTGATGAGAGTGAAATATGTGTCTACTAACATAGTTTATATCCATCATATTTGAAACAAAAAACAAGGCATTTGTAAGTTACTATATCTTTTGCATTGCATTTTTTGCATACTTTGTTCACTTCCTCTGACTACTTGATGAAACTGAGATTTTTCCTTGTTGACAAGATTTATATCTATTATCTTGTAAACTAAGTTGCAAAGTAAAAGATCTATTTCCTTCAAGTTCAGAATGGGCGGAATTGGAAAGAAGTTGATCTAGTTTACCTGATTTCTTGAACACATTTTCAACCATCATGTGGAGCTTTGATGGTGATAAATGCTATCCAGATGCATGAAACTATGATAGGTACATTTTGTATCTTCATAGCTCCTATTTCCCCAGCATGGTTTTCTTGGAAAGTCCTATGGATTCTCAAAGTCATTTGTTAGATAATATGTTCCATTGAGAAGGTTTATATCTATTCTATGGGTAATATGCTCTGTTCACAAGATCTATGGATAATTTGATGAGGGAAAAATTGGTCTCTATTGAAATGCTTTATATCTATCATATTCGAGACAAAAAAGCAGGCCTTTGTAAGTTCCCATATCTTTTACACTATCATTTTTTGCATCGTTTATTGATTTCCTCAAATTGTTTGACGAGGGTGAAATCTTTGTCTATCAATAGGGTCTATGCGTACTAATTTTCAAGGGAAAATGATGCAGAGCAAGGAGGCAAACCTTCAACAATCACAATTCAAACCTTTCCAAATAACTTTCCAATCTTCAAAACCCTAACTAGGGTGATTTCTCACACAACCACTCTATTATCCTTGTAGGTCTGCAACACTAGTTTCTTGACCATATCTTCCAAATCCAACCTCAAACCCACTTCTCAATTAGCATTCCAAATACCCATTTTCCTCAACTTCAACATATCATATTTATACATGCAATTGTTTCAAACCATTATCCCTTAAAATTGATTGGTACAGTGGACAAACCCCCAATTAGGCCTATTTTTCAAAGCATCATCAAGCTAAACACTCCTCCAACCCCAAAACTCAATTTTATAACCTTTACTAAGCTACCAATATCCAAAAAACAATAATCTTTATCAAGAGAAATTCCCTCCAAGACATCTAATCACCAAACCCTCATTTAGACTAGTTTGAAGAGGGTTTATTGAAACCCAACACTCCTAGCCTCATATCACCTTATCAATGCCTCAGACCCTTCCTAATAGGTCTACACATTCTCTCCAAACCATCATCCAACCTGTATCAATGCTTTTGGAGTAAACTCCAACTTGTAGCCATAAAATTCAAGCCAAAACTCATGAAAACACACCTAGGGCATCACTCCAAACCCTTCAATTCGCCTTCCTTGCTCATGCCAACTACATTAAAACAAAAACTAAATCTAAGGGATACATTCCACCAAATTAGAAGCAATTACACTAGGTGGAATGGCTTAAATCCCCATTTTACTCTATCAAAACTTCAAATTTTGAACTTATAGGCCACCTACAGTAAAATTGCAATAAAACCTTAGTTCTCTATGGAATCAAATCACACAAATCCCAAAATTCTCTTAACACATGCCTCTATCCAATTTAAAGCAACATAGACCAAAACTCCTCAGTACGGACCCGTACAGGGGTCTGGAGTAGCAGATTACCAATAAAATTACAGAGAAACCAATATTTTATTCTTGTTCAAATTCAATACAAAGCTTCCAACCTCTGCCTTGAATTGTGTGAGGCATTTTTAAACCATTACACATCAAAACAAAACTATTCCAACTTCCTTTAACTAACATTTGAACTTCTTGACCGTTGGCATTCCAACTTATTGCATTTTTTGCAATTTTGTGCTTTTACAACTTTGCATTTGACAACATTTGTAAGATGGACCCCAAATGACCCAAATGACTCCTATTACATCACACATGGTCTATTATGACCTTATTTAATGATTTTTAAACTCAAAACACCTAAAACCAACCTAAAGACATTATTTACACAAAATGAACTATCATGGTGCCCCTGCACCAGAAAATCGATGCATCTATAAGTTGCTATATCTTTTACAGTGTCGCTTTATAGTTTTTTACATCTCCGCATCTATGATGGGCCCTGTTTTATTGTAAACTATTTTTCGGCACCAAAAAAGGACAAATTTAGACAATCCCTAATGCTCCATTGCTATTGGAAATTTTACATGGCTTTCAAATGTTCTTTGATCTAGTGATGTCTTTGCATCCTGTATTTCTACATGTGCATCGCATTTTAATGAAAACATTATGCATATAGAAACCCTAGTTTTCATCTATGTTGTTTATTCATTTGTATTGATTGTTTGATGAAGGTGAAATCTGTGTCTACTAAGATAGTTAATATCAATTGTATTGGTAGCAAAAAAAGCAGTCATTTGTAAGTTACTATATCTTTTACGTTGTCAGTTTTTGCATTGTTTATTAGCTTCCTCATACCGTTTCATAAGAGTAGAATCTGTGTCTGTTAACAGGATCTATTTCTATCTTGTTAGCAACAAAAAACAAGGTAGTTGTAAGTCACTATATCTTTTACAATGTTGTTTTAGAGTTTTTTGCAGCTCTGCATTTTATGGATTAATGTCTATTGTTTGTTGTTCTCTGCATTCATTAGTCCCTGACTTTCACTTATTGTGAATAGCCTAAATTGCAGGTGTCATTAATGTCTTATGGTGTCAAGTTTTAAGTCTATGGAGCAAAGGATAGTTTGCATTATTTATTCATTTGCTTCAACTATTTGATCTATCATATTCAAAGCAAAAGAGCAAGCGTTTGTAAGTTATTATATCTTTTACACTCTCATTTTTTGCATTATTTATTCATTTTCTTAGATTATTTGATGGAAGTGGAATCTATGTCTATTGGCGGGGTTTATGTCTATTGTACTTGAAGTGAACAACAAGGCGCTTGTAAGTTTCTACATCCTTTACAATGTCATTTTATACTTTTTTACATCTTTGCATTTTATGAGTCCATATCTATTGTTTCTTTCTCTCTACATTTTATGGCTTAATTTATATTCCTCCCTGTCTTTGAACCTTTTATGAGTCAGTCTTTGTTGTTGGATTAAAGGCTTAACACCATGATTCATTAATGTCAACTTCTCTACTGCCCACAACTAAGAATTGAACGAATATTTTATCTCCACGCATGCATGCCAACTGCACTTGAATCTATCAAACTCATTTCATCAATTGATAATGCTTTGTTGTTGTTGCAAATATTTCATGGCTTTGTAATGTTCTTTGATATAGTTGTCTCCTTGCACTGAGTGTTTCTATTAATGCCTCATTTTCTAACAAGGACATTTACCATTCGTTAGTGCCTGATTTTCATTTATTATCATTGGGCTCAATTGAAGTCGTCATTATTAGATTTTGGTGTCAAGTTTTAAGACTGTGAAGCAAAGGATTGTTTGCTATAACAAGCATTTCATCAATATACTAAGTCTTTAACTCAACAAGAGAGACTAAACCATAAATGCACTAAAAAATAGTGAACAATAGGCATTAACCCATAAAATGTAGAGATGCAAAAAACTATAAAACGACACTGTAAAAGATATAGGAACTTACAAACGCCTCATTTTCCAATTCCAAAATGCTAGACATAAACTCTCTCAAAAGGCACCGATTTCACCCTCATTGAACAATCAGAGCAGATGAGTAGACAACACAAAAATGAAAGTGTAAAAGATATAGGAAATTACAAACGCCACCTTTGTCATGTTCAACACAGTACATGTAAACCCTCTCAACAGACACAAATTTCAGCCTCATCAAACAACCTGAGAAAATGAACAAACAACACAAATAATACTTTGCTTGACAGACTTAAAAATTTACACCATAATCCACTAATGACGCCTACACTTTAGTCTACCCACGATAAATGAAAATTCTCAAATAATCAATGCAAATGTACTGTATAAAATGCCACACGTCGCCAGAAATAGTGGGTGCCAAGACATGACTATACCAAAAAACCCATGAAATATTTCTAATAGCAAAGTTTGTTACAATAATTAAATAAATTACAAAATGACAAAACCATGACGAAAATACCAGCAACCAATGAAAATTGCAAAAAAATCAATAATTTTATTTTAATAAATTAATCCCAAAACATCAGCATAGCGATATACATATTTGGCGAGCATGAATTTTGATGCACCATTTTAATGGGCATCATTCTACCGAAATGAAACTTCCCAAATAGTAAATGCAAATGTGCTACTTAATATTGAAAATATTTCATGGCTTCCTAATGTTCTTTGATATAGTTGTGTTTTCACACCATTGTTGTTGTGCACGTATAGCATTCTAATATCGGCCTTATGCATATATAGTCTATCATTTTCATTTATTGTTAGTAGACTATAATGCAACTACCATTAATAGCTTATGGTATAAAGTTGAATTGCTTGTGGTGTTTATTCCTTTGCTTAGATTGGCTCACAAGGATGACTTTTGTGTCTATTCACATAGTCTATATGCATCGTAGTTCATAATGGGGGGAATTGGAAAGAAGTTGATCTACTTTGCTTGCCTTCCCAAACAAGTTTTCAACCAGCATAGAGACCTTTTATAAAGATAAATGCTTCCATAGAGAGAACTGTCACATACGAACAACTACCATGTCACATGCGGTAACTTGATCCTTGCGCGGAAAAGCAACTATTATTACCCAATTGTCAATGTATCTTCTCCCTTCTACCTTGTTGTTCAAATTCACTCCAAATCATTGCCTCCACATGTAATAACTGTGTTCTCCATTCAATTTTCCATTTTCTTCTACTAATAGATGCAAAATAAATGATTCACTTCTCTCATTCTTCACATTCTCATTTGCTCGGCTAGTTTACATCTATCATATTCAAAGCAAAAAGGGAGAGGTTTGTAAGTTCCTATATCTTTTACACTATCATTTTTGTGTTGTTCACTTGCTTTGATTGTTTGATGAGAGAGATATTTGTGTTTATTGACAGGGTTTATGTCTATCATGTTGGAAGCAAAGAAAGAGTTGGTTGTGATTTCCTATGTCTATGAAATTTGTGTTTGTTGAAAGGATTTATATATATGATTTTGGAAGCCAAAAAGGAGGCATTTGTAAGTTCCTATATCTTTTACATACTCATTTTTTGCATTATTTATAATTTGCTTAGAAAGATTGATGAGGATGAAATCTATGTCTGCTAGCAGGGATTATTTCTATCATATTGGTAACAAGAAACAAAATATTTGTAAGTTCTTATATCTTTCACATTGTCATTTTGTAGTTTTTTCCATCTCAACATTTTCTCGGTTAACATAAAATATTTATTGTTCTCTACATTTTATGGTTCAATGTCTACTATTTGTTGTCCTCTTCATTTTATGTGTTCATGTCTATTCTTCCCTATCTTTGACTACCTTTATGGGTCAGTTTCTCTTCTTCAATTATAGACTTAACACCATAATTCATCAATGTTGACTTTTTTGTTGGCCACAAGTAATAAAGGATCTAACATTTTCTCTCCACACACTCATGCCAAGTGCACCTCAATCTATCAAAATCATTTCATCAATTGGTAATGTTTTGTTGTTGTTGGAAACATTTAATGGAATTTTCATTTATTACTAATGGACCGAACTGCAAGCACCATCAATGCATTCTAGTGTCGAGTTCCTGCCCTTGTTTCCCTATCAAAAGCACTCAAAAGGACATTTGTACGATTTTTTGCATCTTTCCTCTCTTTCATATTAAACAATTTCTCTTTCTAATATTTCCATGCTTTTTGCTTTTAACCATTTCTTGCATGAACTAATGACTACTTTCAATTTCTCGGTGCAGTTACCCAA
This sequence comes from Sequoia sempervirens, assembly GCA_007258455.2. Lineage (NCBI taxonomy): Eukaryota > Viridiplantae > Streptophyta > Pinopsida > Cupressales > Cupressaceae > Sequoia > Sequoia sempervirens. The sequence goes on along the minus strand of VDFB02105785.1, from coordinate 249,590,188 downwards.
ACAAATGAAATTTGAAAAGACAACTCACTTGGCGTTGATTGATATCCATGCTACTATGATCACAATGAAATCATCATTTCCACATGCATCAGATTGACTGATTCAATGTACATAAAACTATTTTAAATTTTATAAATTACACATTTCATAATTCATCATAATGTATCAAATATCACATTTTTTATTTGGACAACTCAATCAAGGATATTTATCTCAGTTTTTAAAAAAACTTATTGAACAAAAATTATCTCATCACATATATGTTCAAAGGTTTTTTAATATGGCTTTCCATACAATGTTTATTTGACTTCATCTTATTGCAGTGCATCATCGCATTATCTTACACCCATTTATCATTTATTTTATCTCTTTTCTTAAGCGATTTTCATTATGTCCCGATAATCATATTTCTATGTCTTTGTCTCTCTATTCCTGTATCTTGGCCATCTCCACACCCTACCTTACATGCTTATTGAATATATGGTCAATGACACTAAAAAGTATTAATAGCCAGGTTTTTCTATTCATTCAAACATGTAATTAAACCATAAAAAATTATTCACAACATATGAACGACAAGTATATGTGCAAAAAACCTTGCAACAAAAAACACGACCAAAAACACCCAACCTTGTATCAATCAAAGTAAAAAACTACATCAATATAATATGCTTACCATTTCATCTAACACTAATATACCACTTTCATTAAACATGTAATTAAACAATAAAGATTAATGACATGGTGGAGAAGTAAACATAACTAATCTACATTTAATGGCTTTACAATACATATATCAAAGCCAAAGTTTTGGAAAACATCATTTGGCACCTAATACAAACAAAAGAAAATGTGCTCAACTCCTTTGTTCATCGTCAAGCTTTGTTTATTGATGTGATAAGATTCAACAAACATAAGCTAACATTGATGCAAATGTTTGGATAATGTTTTTGATAATATATTTCAACGTACTTTAAATTGACTCCTACTACTATTTAGACAATGATTTTTGATAATAAATTTTGGTGAACATTAACATTTGCAAGCTAGTCTTGAGGCAAGTAACTTTGGATGCTAGACTAAAATTATTAATTTAAAAAATTAGAAAAAAAAAACTAAATTACAAATATATATATATATATAATCTATAAATGCACTATAGATGTATATGTATGCATGTATACATGAATATTTTCTCAAATCTATGCACTCCATGGAAGTATTTAATTGGAAGGATGTTCTATAACTACTCCAAGTATTTCAAAGAATAAATAATGTACACATCTCACAGTGTTTAAAGATCATAAATTGTTTGTAATCTACATGGTTAAATATGAGTAATCAAGACATAAAACTTACAAGATGAATCATACACCTAATCCTAAGATTCTCCCACTTAACATTCACATTGCAAAGACAAATTGAAAATGATCAATCAATCTCTACAAGACGAAACATGCATAGCCTAGATCTACACCAACAAAACTTATATTTGATCATTCGCTTATGTTATGGACATAGTGATAATGAGCACCTTATTCTTACCATGATGGTACACTAGGTTATGTGCCTTTTCCTGCTCCTTGCTTTCACATTCAAATTTTGATTCAAATGTTGACAATATTTTGTATTGGTGCTAATATGCCCAACTACCTCTCATGTGATTTGTCTATTGTAACCTCTTTGTTTGAAATCCACCAATGTCTTCTCTTTATAATATGTAAACATGTATGTATGTATGTATGTATGTCTCAATGTATATATATGTGTATATATATGTATGTATATATAAACGTATACACATATGTATGCCATTACACATCTATACTATATACATATATGTATGCGTTTATATACATACACATACATACATATATATACATACATATTCGAAGGCTTGTCTTTAAGCACATAACTTTGGATGCTCAACTAAAATTATTAATTTAAAAAAAAAACTAAATTATGAAAATAAAATTGTAATTATGTATATATCTATATATGCATCTATATGCATCTATACTATGGATAATATACATATATATAGTGCATATAGATATATACATCTATTATCTATAAATGCACTATAGATGTATATGTTTGTATGTATATATGTGTACACATATATATATACATATATACACACACATACATATACATATATATGTGTGTGTATATGCATATATATATATATATGTATATGTATGTATATATATATATATATATATGTATGTATTTATGTGTATGTATGTATGTATGTATATATATGTATATGTATATGTATATATGTATGTATATATATATACATACATACGTACATACGTACATATATATACATATATGTATGTATGTATGTATGTATGTATGTATGTATGTATGTATGTAGAAATGCTCATGATCAACATCCTAGATTAGAAAGTAACTCCTCTTACACAATTAAAATGAATAGTTTCTCAAATCTATGCACTCCCTGGGAGTATTTAATTTGAAGGATGTTCTATAACTACTCCAAGTATTTCAAAGAATAGATAATGTCCACATCTCACAATGTTTGAAGATCATAAATTGTTTGTCATCTACATGGTTAAATATGAGTAATCAAGACATAAAACTTACAAGATGAATCATACACCTAATCCTAAGATTCTCCCACTTAACATTCACATTGCAAAGACAAATTGAAAATGATCAATCAAGCTCTATAAAACGAGAAATGCATAGCCTAGATCTACATGAACAAAATTTATATCTGACCATTGGCTAATGTTATGGCCAAAGTGATAATAAGCATCTTATTTGTTGTACCCAAAATAAATTTTTGCTGCAATAAGGCATTTTAATTAAAATGATTTAAATCATGTAAAATTGTTGTCAAAAGTTCGTTTTAGGTAAAAAAAAAAAACATAGGATTTTTGTGGGTTTATGTCAAGGAAGATACTTGCAAATTTCTAAAAAATTGAAAATTAGGGTTTCGTACCCCTATTTTTAGGAAAACCCCTAAAAATAGGACCTTTCCAAAATTAGTTGAAAATGATTTTGATATGATAATTTGACTTCACAATCACACCGGTCAAGTCAAAGTCACCAAAAAGTTTGTTTTACTCTGGTAGGTCTACTTCATTTTTTCAGGAGAAAGACCTCCACAACCATTAATGGCAGATGGCCAGTACTGATGTAGGAGCATCCAGGGTGTAAGAGAAATATTGCATCACCCAAAAAATGTTGTTTATTTTCAATAAGGGCTAAATTTGGTAGGGTTACTATTTTTGTAAGTTTGCATTTATGCACAACTGGACAAGAAATCTTACATAGACCTCTAGAATGGTAAATTGAAGCTAATGGCGAAGAAATCACTTCAATATCATTTATCATTTGAGAGATATTAAAATTTTAATTTCTGAAAATCCTAGTAAAATCTTTGAGGTCAATTTTGAGGCACTTAGAGGCTCCCGATGGGCTCGAAAATTGGTGGAAAATGAAAGTAGTTGGCCTTCACAATATTTCTCGAGACCTTTCTGAAAAAGGTATTATAATAAAAAAATCTAATGGGCGGATCAAAATTTATGACCCCACGAAGTTGTAATACCAAAATTAATAAAATTTCAAAATATCTTCCTCAGAAAGTTACACTTTCCAGAAGATTCTAGGGTAGTTACACTTTCCAAAAGATTCTAGGGTGGTTACACCTTCCAAATAAAGGATGTAAGGGGAGACTACAAAGAAGAGGTCAGAGCAGAGTAGATGGTGGCTCCGATTTGCATATTTGCAGATTTATGTAATCATAAAGTGCATGTGATGGAAAATATAATGTTGCAATTTCATTTTCATTTCAATGATAATAGAAAATATTTTCTTTCCTTCTTGCATTTTGTTTGTGCCATTATCTATTTTTTTTGTGAGTTTTAGATTATAAGGGGAGTACCCTACATCAAGTACCAGGTATCAAAATCTACGCCTCAAAACCTTCAACAAAGAATCCATGGCGAAAGATGCTTGAAAAGATACTTTACGATGGAGGGGATTTTTAAAAGTGAAAAATGTTGAAAATTGACTAAGTCTGGAAAATGCACACTTTTCTACAAGAGGCTACACAGTCAATGCCTTAGCCATTTTCCAAGCACCTATACATGCAGCTTGGTGAAAGCAACTGCTATGGTCAACACGTTCGCATCATCAACAATGGTGATCAAACCAGTCAAGCTACAATGGTGAATGCGAAGCACGTAGAGATGAGAATTTTCAAAGAAAATGATGAAACTACAGCCAAAAGCGTCCTTGCTAGCCAAGGGCACCCATGAAGTTAAAAGGTCAAAGGTAGTCATCAAGTTTTTCTCCTTCATGATTTTGTTAGATTTCCAGTGCATCACCGGTGAACGAAGGCGAAGACAAAAGATGTTGAAAGAAAGTATCATCAAAGATTGAAGTCAAGCAAGGAAAAAACACCCCTACTGGCTAGGGGAACCCATCATTTAGAGCCACTTGTTGTGGTTTTTAGTGACTACTTTCTACAAGGCATCTACTCAACATCCTTTTAGCTTCCCAATCAATTTAGTTGCAAGCTCACAAGACTTGTCAAGCATTTACAAACAAAGATCAAAGGGAAGAGGTTGGAAGCAAAGGTAGAATAAAGAACATGAAGAATTGGCTAAGTGTTAAGGAAAATGCGCCCTCCTAAAAATAGGTGCCCAACTTTTTGGGCAGTCAGATGCAGTCTTCAAGCCCCATAACCTCCAAGAAGTCCTCCATCTTGATCAATCTCAGCAATGACACCATCAACAGGTTCAACAAATAAATCAAACACCTGAGGATGAAGATCAAATTAGGGCAGTTCATGAAAGATTACAAAGTAAAAATTACATCACAAAAGGTCAAAGGTGCCCTTGTAACCCAAGGGTTCCCATACTTTTGGGACCCCTAAATCAAATTTTAGAACTTGTGAAGCCGGTCATCCTTTTCGAGACTAAATTGGTTATCCATTCCATGTCTCAGCACGTTCACCAAAATCATTAGTCATCAGTGATCTCAGATCAAAGCATCGAATGTCAAACTGGAGAAATTGAAAAGAATCCAAGAAATTGACTAAGTTTGGTGAAAAATGCACCCTTTTGGGAAAAGGCACCCAAGAATTTGAGGCATCAAATTTAGGTTTTAAGCTTTGTAGCTCCTAAGCACATCTCTTCAAAGTTGATTCAGATCAACAATGGATCTATTAGCAACACTTCAGGATCAACTGAGCAATTGAAAGCAAGAATCGAACAGAGGCACTTTGTCACAAAAAAGGATGAAAAATGTTCAACTCCTCAACTTGGATGCCTAAAGTCAAAATAGGCCCAGATGACTGAAGTTGTCTATTTTGAAAGCCTTTTCATGTCTAAAACATCCCCCAATTGGTGGAAATCATCTCTATGAATTCTTGATCAGGAAGATTGACTCTTGAATCAAGTGTTGGTGCCTAAACTTGATTGATTCAACATCAAATACTATTTTTCAAGCTTAGACATCATTATTCATTATCTCTCTTTGCAAGTTGAAGCTCAATAACAAATATTTTTTCTCTCTAAAGTTATTCGAAGATTTGACAGAGGGATTTCTCAACGTTCTTCATGTTTTCAAGAACAAGCTGCACAGAAGAGCAGTAAATCAAAGTTTACATCTCCAAGCATGATTTTCTTGAAGATTCAGAGAGGTGGTTTATAACTTCCAAATTTCTTCCCCTTTTTTTCTTATATTATTTTCTTAGATCTTCTAGCATCTCCAAGTAAATAGTGATTATTCATAGATCTAGTCTTTTGGGTATGATTAGCATAGTAGTTTCAACAAAACCCACGTGTCAGATTCTTCCAGAAAAAGTAGCCCTACTGCCTCTATTTTTAGGGTTATCAAAAAAAGTCACAATTTCAAAAAAGAAACAAACTGGGTTTGTTTAGCTTTGGAACACCTACAATACCCATGTGTCAAATTTTTCAAGAAAAAGTGCTTCGCTACTTCTGCTAGTTCTAAAGCTTCTGCCCTGAGAAGTTCTTGCATGTACAAGGAAAAGTAACTTTTTGGAATTTTTGATGTTCTAGGTCCATTTAGAAAAATTTTCCCAACAAAACTCACGTCTCAGAAAATTTAATAAAAATTACTTCTCAGTAAGGCTATTTTTAGCAATTGTAGAAAAAATTTCTGAATAGTATTGTGTGCCTAGTCAATCTTCAAGGTTTTTCAGAATGTATTTCTCCCAGGTTGAATACAAGACCAAAATGGTCTTATTTCATGACTTCCAAAAAATGATAGACACAAATCTACATCAGGCACATCTAGAGGTCAACTTAGAAAAGTTGGAAGACATAGACCAATGCACACTACAGAATATCGAGCAATCCAAATTGCTTAAGGTAGCGTCAATTCCCATCTCAGCGCAGAGTGTAGAATTTGCAATAGCCTGTGTAAAGCATTACAACCCTACTGCATGAGAGATTTAATTAGTAGATGGGTGAGTGATTTGTAGCCTCAAGCCTAGGGATATCGAAAGATGCTTCACCATTCCACCATGTGTGAAAAACTTGGTCATGTCTATGATAGAATGCAAAAACGAATTCGATGAATCAAAAGACAAATGTCAGAAGAGGATGGTAGAAAAAATGGCTTAAGGAGAAAAGAGCCAACTTACCGAAGAATGTAGGATATGGAGAGTTCATAGATGAATATGCAGTAATGATCACTCTACTCAACCTTATTACTAGTCAAGAAGAGGCAAACAAATACTAGTCATGGATGTACTATGTCATTGTCCAAATTGTGGGCAACAGAGAACATTATGACTAGCCCGCCCTGATTAGTGATACTCTCCATAAACAGATGACCATTTTCTTAGAGGCTCACAAATTTCACATGTGTTCATACCTTGTATATCTGATATCCTTCCAAGGCCAGTTTAGAGCATTGAACAATGTGGGAACTTTGGGTGTGCAAAAGGTTCATGAGCATTTCTCGCAGCTTGAGTTCACACAATCAGAAAGACATTTCAAGTGATTAAATGATCATTTCTTGATGCACACCGTGAGAGACCTCAATCATGAGACCCATATACACATCTCACCAACAAAAAAGGAGACAATGGTAGATTGGGCGAATTGGTTCATCCAGTTCCCCACTTTTACCTACATCCATGTGTATGGGTACTCTAGTCATCCTGCCATGTTACCTAGCTATCCATCAGATAGGGTGGTCTTCATGTAATTCTTATGATAGTTACACAAGGTACATTCTCTTCTACATCATAAACATAAGCCGATCACAAACTTTCCTTTTCAAATGGGACTGTTGTCACCTAGAATTGCACCCTGTGCAAAGTTTACAAGAAACTGAGCATTCTAGAGCAACATGGGATCACTGCAAGGATGTGGGTCACCTATGATTGAAGTGAACCTCCAGATAAGGTCGGCTTCCTTTGGGTATCACCTAAACTACTGCTTCTTTGAGAGGAAAGAGGGAAGAGATACATAAAAATGAAACTAAACCTATGGTGATACACTGTATTAATGAGAAATCATGAAATGAACACAGTAAGAACACACACTTGAAAGCCTAATTCAATTGATTTACATACCCAGAACAACCTCTTTTAGATTTAATGCTTTAGTCCTAACAGGTTTGGCCTACGCATACACATTAGGAAGGAAAGATCAATTTCACAACGTTAAGATACAAATGCAGAAATGTGAAAACACAGTTATAGACTTGCATGTGCAAAATAAAGATACAAAAATGAGAATCAATAAAAACATGAACATGAACTTCCAAGGTAAATTTTGTGTTGTATTCAGGATTCTAGTTGAGTTATAGAAAACATACATTGACTGAGAAAGGATTGATTGAAAATCACTAACTCTTCAGAGTGTGCAATCAGAACTATTTACAAAAAAGGCAAAAAATGCCTTATATATAGCCTATACATCAGCCCCTTAGGGCTTACAAAAATATCCCAGTTCAGGAAAATATCTATCTCAAATCTTTGATGAATTAATTGCAGAAGCCTGCATGTCCCTATTGTTGGTGTCGGTGTGAAAAACCGCTCTTGAGAAGCCTTCTCCTGATCTTTTGTAGCATTAATTCTTTTGATCCATTGTGTCCAGCTATCAAGTCCCCTGTTGAAGAGCCGCATTGAATGCCCCCAAGCTCAGAATAGATATATGTTGTATTCATGTTGCATTCATCCTACGTTGGCATTCCGCGTTTTGATCAAACTGCCATGGCTCGCCTTAGATCCCTCTAGTTAGTCGAGCACTCTCCATGCGAGCTCTATAGCTAGTCAAAAGTCCCTTTGAATGGAATTGCATCTTGGAAAGACATTGAAAGTGTCTTGCCAATGTGATTATGTGTCTCTGTAGCTTTAGAAGTCATGTTAATACCACCAAAACCATCGACAAGACAAACGGATTCGGTTAGAAGTCCTAGTGAGTACCATTGAGTCACACTGATATCCTTTTCATTTGGTACATCCATCGCTGTCGGCCAGAGATCATATGTTTGGGAAGACTTCCTAATGAGCCCTCCATCTCTCAGCGAGCACATATGCAGTCGGTATGACTCTTGGCGATGATCTCTTGTTGAGCTCATTTTGTTTGCCCCCCAAGCTTACTCTTCTCCTCCAGGCTCGAGCTCCTTTGGCTTTCGGTGAGACATTGGTCTGTTGGCCAAACTTCATACCAAGCACCTTTTCATTCTCTGTCGAGCCGTTCACTTTACTATCGGTGAGACAACACTAAGTCGGGGACACCTCTTATCGAACTCACAAGACTATGCTGAAGTATATAACCTTCGGTGAGACTCCAGATAGTCGCCAAGAGATCAGTGGGTTGACGAGTCACGTTAAGATCCCTCTCTGTCACAGAGACCACGTGATATCGATAGGACATCACTATGATAGTCAATTGCCATATCGATGAAACTCATGTCGGGGAGACCCTTGCCGACATCTGTAGAAGTCATCCCACCGGGCTCTTTTCTTCATCGACCAGACATCCCTATTTCAGGAAGAGGTTGTGTAGAAGGCACTTTAGCTTTGGCGAACACATATTTCATTTCACTTCGGCAAGATACCTAGCGAGACCCCCTACTGAAATACTATCGGCGTAACCCTTGTTGTTTGCCAAGACATCACTGTGAAAGCCTCAAGTCTTGGCGAGGCCTTTCTTCTATCCTCGGTGGTCCCTTCATCTTTCAGCAAGACATACGTTGAAGGAAATATCCTTGTCGAAACTTGTGCTTGTCGCCAAGACACATCATCATCGCTAAGACCTCTTGTAGACCCCTTTTGTCTGCCCGAAGAGCCATCGTCATGTTTTCGGCAAGAGTCCTGCCGAACTGCTTTTGTCTTTATGAGGATCCATCCTTCCTTTCAGTGAGACTTTAGTCTTCGCTAAGACCTTCGGGAAACTTCATTTATCTTTGCTGAAGTGTCCATCTATCGCCCAGAATCATACCAAATATATCATATCATCTGCAAGACATGACTAGTCACTAAGACCTCTTGTCGAGCTTGAAATGTTATGCCAAAGACCTCTATGTTCGGTGAGACTCATGCCAAATCTTTTCACCCTTCGTCAAGATCTACTTCATTTCGGGGAGACATCTCCACTTCGGTATGACATTCTGGTGAAGCTATCTCCTTATGCCGATAAGACCCTTTGGTGCACGGTGGGGAAGACAACCTTTTTGCTGTGACCCTTCATCGAAGCCTTACACTCCTGCCGAAGGGAACCTGTGTGAAGTCGATAAGACATTTGATGTTGGCGGGACATCCCAGCGAAGTCCCATAGTTACACCGAGGATCACTGTTGTCGGCAAGACATCGAACCTTCGCTGGGACTTCTCACCGAGCACTGTAGGTCTCCTCGAAGCCCGTGGTCGCTGAGAGTCTCACCAAATGATGATTGAATGGCCTATTGGCCAAGGAAATCCATGAAATAATAGGTCATGTCGAACCCTCTCCATTATAGAAATAGGCTCTGCAAGCTCGTTCGGCATGACAAAAACTAGGTCTTAGCGACCTACTCAGGATGGAATAAATCAAATAGCCAATCGGCCAGACAGTAGGAGAGTCTTGCCGACTTTCTCCTTGGATTATTTTCATGTCGAATCCCCTAGGGTGGCATCTCCCACTAAGTTCCCCATGAGATGTCATCAGATGTAGAGTCTTTGCCCTTGTGTGAATATCCCACTGGCCTCTGAAGATCTAACATTTGATTATCTTGCCTGATTTAACTGTAGGTGAAATAGAGGCAATAGGGACTTTACAGGTGCAAGACAACAACTAATGCCAAGGCTATGGGCTAGGAGATGGTGAGACTTAACCTTAAGTATCTCATTGAAAGATGGTCATATGATACTTTTGGTCACTATTTAGTATGCCTTGGTCAATACTCTTCACACAGGTCTTCCATGGAGGCATATTGGTTCAACTGTGAAGACAAGTTTGAAGTACGAATACACAATTACAACTGGTTCAAAATTCCACAAATTGGTGACTTTCTGTTAGAGGACGTGGAAATAGTATCTGATGATGATGGGGAAGTTATTCTTTCCTCATTCTTCATAGATCAAGTTGAGTCACAACCTCTTCGAGTAGTGGATTGGTATGCCAAGGAAAGTACGTCTATTGAGGAAAGAACAAGCAGAGTTTTCAGAAACAACCAGCTCTACTTGGACAGTAAAAGGACAAGGAAGGTAGTTATTCCCAACATAGAGCTACCATCGGTTCATACTTCACTACCTTCCACATCAAGATCTAAGCCCAAATAGAAGACATGGAGTAACCCTCCTAGAGGAGCTAGAATGTCAGGGCATACAAGGGGAAGAATGTTGATTGCTAATACAAATCAGCAAGAGAAACATGTGGAGATAGCCACAAATCTAGTTGAGCCAGTGATGGAAATAGTTATAGTTGTGATAGTACCAAAGATGGAAGGAGAGCCTCCCATTCTACCACCACCATAGTATTTTCCAATCCATATTGACTTAGAGCTGGATTTTCCACCACATGATACTGCAACACAATCCCACTTGTCAGGAATTCATAGGCCTAGCATTCATCCTTCCAACAAGGTTAGTAAAGATTCATCTTGGTTTGAGAATCTCCTAGGAAGGAAGAGAGAGAGGTCATCCTACCAACTGGACTTCACAAAATTTGACCATATTCCTTAGGACATGCCAGAGAAGAAGCTCAAGAAGCAAGTCCATGTGGGAAATAATGTTGACAATGAGATTGTCATTGAGACCGTTGCACTACTTGAAGACAAAAATGCAAATGAGGTAGAGGTTGATGACTTCACCTTGTTGAAGGTCAACCTCGGCAAGACCACATGTTAGGTTGAAGTGGATCTCTTTGAAGTCGCATCAATGAGTGTCAAAGAAAGAATGTTGAAGGACGATAAAGACAAAGCAACCCTAAAGGCTGAAAACCAACAACTATGACTATATATATATCCAACTTGATGCATGGTACATCAAACATCTCTATCTTTCCTCCACAAATTTTGGAGCTCCCTATGGAACAAAATCAGCTAAGTCAACTAATCCTATATGGAAAACACTTGAGAGATCAAGTGAAGAGTTCATCATCAGGGGTCGGTGTACTAGCTAAGGTATAGAGCCCATGACCTTTGCGTAGAGATCCAAGAATCAAAGTGAGACACTACAGATAATATTCCTATAAAAAAGATCACTATCTTAGACTTGCAGATGGTGTACAATTTAGTTACTGCAAAGAAGAACAAGCAACATCCTTACACTTGGAAAGAAAAACTTGCATACAAAGCAAAAGCTTACAATACAAACTCTATGGAATTGATTGAGTACAGATAGATCACGGTAGGTGTTATCAAGTTCATGAGAATGTTGGTAACATATATCCATTGCCTTTACCTACATGAAGGAGGTGCATACATCGAGCTAGTTGAGGTACAAACATAGTTTCAAGATCTCATCTGTAGCAATTTTTGTGGTGATCTTGTTGATTGTAGGTTAAGTTAGATCACAGCCATGTCGAAAAAGCTAGATGATGCAGCTACAAAGACTATTGAATATCAGGAGCAGATTGTAGGTGGTGAGGAAATGTTGCAATGACACATCATCATCATCTTGCAGAGTATCAGTTGTCTAGATGCAGAGGCAATCAACGACTAGTTAGAAGAAATGATGACTCAAGTTGATGAGGTTTAAACACTCAATTAGGACATCCTATCCCTCCAAAATAGCATTTATGACACAAGAGTTAACTTGATGCTTCTTTCCAAGTTAACTCACTATCCCACTAATTGTGCATGTCTTTTTTGGAGGCACTTTTGTATATTAGAATTCTCTTTTATTTTATTGTCAGTTAACTGGAGTAGGACTTTCTAGTTAACTATTAGGTTACCTACTTTTAGACATAGGAATAAATCTTGTAGATTAGCAACAACTAAGTGTTAACTAATGGAGATTTTAGGGTTCCCTACTCATTTGAGCTTCTATAAATAAGAGGAGCCTTGCTCATTATTGTTTAACTTTTATTACTACACAATATTGTTGTGTCGTTGTGCCATGAAGCTTGCAAGTCAATATTTTTTCACTCTTGGATGAGAGTTATTTGGTTTGATCGCAATTGTGTATGATTCCATACCTTTGCTATCCCAAATCTTTGTGAATCATTGAATAGGTTTGAAGAAATAAATCAAAAGGCTAATGTGCAATTTGATCCAAAGTTTCAAGTTCTATCAACATTTGTTTTTATAATCTATTGTTTAATCTACACCTTGGACAGGTGCCAATGCCTCCTTGGGAATTTGGAGATTAATGGTTATCATTTGATTTTGTTTTATGATCTCTATTTCAGCCTACTCCTCGGATAGGTGTCTTCACCTCCTCGGGAATCTTGATATCCAGTTCATGATTTTGTGCTATTTCTAGTAATCTACATCTCACCCTATACCTCGGTCAGGTGTCGTCACCTCCTTGGGAATCCTGGGATTTAGCTTACTGTATGAGTCTTTGCTTGCATAAGACCTTATTCCAGCATAGATCTAAAAGTTTAGAGCCTTTGGATACATTTTGAGAGATGATCGGCCCAAGTGATCCAACCATTCCCCAAATATTGCTCCTACACCCTCTTGCTCTGTTTTACTTGAGGTAGGATAGTTTAGCATAGTTGTAGTTAAGGCTTGCACAAACCAGAGAAAACCTTAATCATAATGCATTGAGTTTTATCACCCTTTTGCCTTGTCGTTGAGTAAAAAGATAGGAAATTTAGAACACTTTTATTTTTACACAATAACAAGAAAAGAGGGAGCATCCCCTCCTAATTTGAAGCGCAGTTAATTCTATGCATAGTTGTTTGTTGCCAATACGCACTCCAAAGGTGCGAATTGTAACACCAACAGTTTTCTAGAACCCACCGTGGGGCAACAAGGCATAAAAATTCAAAGAAGAGATAGCACTTTTATGTCATCAGAATGACTATATTGCATCCTACTACTCCAGTCGAATAGCCAAGTCTTACTCCAGTAGTTCTGCAACCAAATTTCACATTTATTTAAGGAGAGAAATCAAACATCATTAGTAGCTTGCACAACTTCATCTTTGAGAAAAATACATCACCTACTCAGTGGATAAATATAGCTACTACTTTGGATGATGAAGAAGAAAAGGTTGATCTTGCAACTAGAAGGCCAGTATTACCACCTCCTATGTGGCAGTAAACATCTTGGCTTACCAAGTGTACACATGGAAGAGAACAAATCCTCTATTTCAAGAAGAAGACATTGAAGAAGCATTCAACACAAAGCTAATCTTCCAGGAGGTTCCTGATCATTTTCAAGAAGAACCACCAGCTCAAGCAATGGGTGATAATGACAATAACAATAATTCCAATGGCTAGAATGGGATAAATCTTAGGCATCCAACCCCATTACCTTGGGGTGACAACATCAACTTGTTGGCCTTGCAAGGACACGATGAACTACCCAAAGGATCGTGAAATCATTTCCTGAGATTCCACGATGATGGAGCTCGTCACCTCGATGAGCATATCTCAGCGTTCACAATCACTTGTTATGTTTTGCACGTGTCACACAAAGATATCATCATTATCTCTTTGTTGAGACTCTTAAGGCCAATGCTATAGACTAGTTCAATCGTCTAGAACCAAGCATGTCGTCACAAGCTAGGTGGTCATGAGCGAGAAATTCTTGGCAAGATTCAAGCCCGCCAAAGGCAATCATCAATTATTTGCGCCTCTCAAACTCAAAGATGGATCCAACCAAATTGATGAGAGAATTTGTGGCAAGGTTTAACTGCCTTATCACACACCTCTCCCATACACTCAATCCATCAAACAAGATCTTGATGAGAAGCTTCATCAATTCCCTCCTATCATAAATAACCTTCTTCTTGAAGTTAGACCATGAAGTGGATCTACAACTCATGTAAGAAGCAATTAAGTTGGAAGATAATATGATTCACAATCGAGAAGATGAAGAATGACGCAATCAAACTACTTGTTCAAGCATTTACAAATCCACTGCTATAGAAGGTAGCCAATGAGGTGACTAACCTCAAAAGACAGTCACCCACTCAAGGGATACAAGCACTACTCACACCATTGTCGTATCAACCTTAGAAGCCTTACCATCCAAAGAGGAACAACTTCCAGTCATTCAACAACTACAAGCCTAGATTTCTAGGACCTCCACCAAGACAAGAAAAGGCTGAGAAATCTAATGTGTTTTGTTATTTCCACAAGATAGATGAACACACCAGATCCACATGCCTTGAGAATCTGAGTATGAATTAGATCATGGGATATACTAAGGCTGCACCAATCTCAAGTTTCGTACCTTCATCAAATGCGAGCGTTGTCTCACCACAAACGAACAAATTCGATGGTGACTCCACAATGAGATATTTCAATAACGAACCCATAAATCAAGAAGATTACCATTAGTATTCTCTTGTTATCAATCATGAGAATATTTCAATTCCTATGTTCACATGAGCCTAGCACTTCAAAGCACAAAAAGAAGAAGAAATACGAAAGTCAAATGAAAAGGGAAAAGAAGTGCCTTCCACTTCTAATCCCAAGTCTTCACATGAGAACATCATGCCAAATGCTGAAGAATCGTCTTCAGAAAATTTTGACATTGTGATCTCCATGATGAAGATGAAGGTACAAATATCACAACTAGAGTAACTTTAGGCCATCTCTACCAATTGGATCATATTCTCAAGGTAGTAAAGAAGCAAGTTGTAATCTAGCTCACGTTGCTCGAGTCATCCATACCACTGGAAGAAAAGTTGAAGTCTTTCTATATATCTCTATATATGGGAGGTTTCAAACTCAACAACTGTATAATAGAATCAAGAGCTTTGGACAAAATTGTGCCCTTGCAAATCATGAACATGTTGGGACTCTCATGCACCGAGACTCACGACAAGTGTTACTCACTAGAGTCAAAGCTGGTGCCATTGGTCGGTCAACTAAAAGATGCTGAAGTAAGGCTAGAATCCTGTCCAGAGAAGAAGATCATGATGACCATCTTGATAGCTAAAATTCCAATCATTTATGGTATGCTACTAAGTAAGAGCTTCTACAAGGATATTAGAGGAGATATCTAGTTGGATTGGTCGTATGCGACAATCCCGTTGAAGAAAAGAAGCTTCAAGTTGGAACCTGAGGCTAAATCGAGATTCATGGTGGTGAAGTCCCAAGACTCCCAAGAACAAGTGTTGTATCAAGGCACATGTCCCAACGCATATGCCATGCTATCTAAAGTAACCAAAGAAAAGAAAAAGGTTGTGTTTGCTACAAGCACATCAAATGAAAGTTCAAAGATGTGGAAAATACAATTTGATGGAAGTTGCTCAACACCAAGCTTGAGAGTAGGAGTTTTCGTCACTTCTGTCAAAGGTACTTTATACCCATTTACTTATCACTTGCAGTTTGATAATATAAACAACACTGCAAAATATGAGGTGCTCATACTAGGCCTCAAAAACACAAGGGATATGGGTATAAAATTCCTCCAAGTCGAAGGTGATGCAGAGCTGATTTTCCAAAAAATCAGGGAGCATTACCAAGTACGAAAAGGTAGCCTTTTGTCTTATCAACAAAGGGTGTGGAATGTAATTGAATGGTTCAAAGCATTCAACATTAAATACATTTTGGGTGAGCATAATAGCATAGTGGATGCCCTCGCGGTAGCGGCTGCTCTCTTCATGCCCCATTTTTACTTCCATCAGAATGCCTTCACCATTGAGCTTGTCTATAGGGTAGTTGTCCCTAACAATTGCAAAAACTAGTAGGTCTTCAATGACGATGATGACATCAAAGAGTTCATCTGCATGGGGAACAACTACAAAGATTTATTCTTTGAAGGCAGTGCTTCTACCTTCAAAGAATTCGTAGCAGAAGATTCTAAAGCCACATAATGAGGCATCATCGAATTGAGAGGCACCAATATCCCCAAGGGTCTAGTATCCTTGGAGGATATATTTGATAGGAATGATAGGCATGTCCAAGATCAAAGGAATTTGGCTAACAAGACATCTGTTGATTACTGTCAAGTCAACATTGGTACTGAAGATAAGCCCTGGCTTGTTAACTTAGGCAAGTTTTGCACTATAGAGGAAAGAAACAACTTCATCTCCTTGTTCAAATAGTATCAAGATTTATTTTCCTGGACAAGTGAAGATTTGAAATTCTTCACGTCGAAGGAATTGTCTCATATAATTCCACTCAAGTAAGATATCAAGCCCTTCAAATAGAAGCAGAGGCACTACAACTCACGTGTCCAAGATATGATCTATGTAGAGGTGTAGAAGGTGGTGGACACAAAAAGATTATTTTTCCAATCCATCATTCCACATAGGTGTCTAAAATAATTCTTGTGCACAAGAAGAATAGAGAGATACATATTTGCGTAGATTTTAGAAACCTCAACCAATCGTCCCTAAAGGATAACTATCCTTTACCAATCATGGAGCACACATTGCAGATGGTAACTAGGTCAAAAATGTTGTCATTACTTGACAGATTTTTTAGATACAACCAAATTGCAGAGGTGAAGGAGGATCAAATCAAAATGATACTCACTACTTCGTGGGGTATGTTTTCCTACAAGAGGATGCCCTTCGGCCTCATCAATGTTGGTGCCACTTTCCAGAGAGCCATGGATTTGGCATCTGGGGGCCTTAAGGATAAACTGATCATCATCTACCATGACAACCTTATTGCTTTCTCAAAGAAGCAACAAGACCATTTTCAACACTTAGTGAGAGTGGTCGAGAGATGCAAGTACCACCACATATCATTGAATCCGAAGAAATCCATTTTTGAGGTGACGGAAGGAAAGTTACTTGGCCATATCGTCTCCAAAGAGGGAACTCAAATTGATCTTGATCAGGTTGATTCAATAAAAACCTATCTCTCCCAACAAAAACAACTCAAGTACATTCTTTCTTCAGAAAGATCAACTTCATATGAATATTTATACCTAACTTCTTAGATCTAACCAAAGACATATCAACGATGATGAAGACATTTTCCTTCAAATGGACTAAAAAATGAAAGGAGGCATTCGTCAAAATAAAAGAAGCCATCAGTCAAGCACCGGTGTTGGTTCGACCATACTTCAATAAAGAATTCATTCTTTATTGTTACACATCAGAACACACTCTCTCTGCCATACTGACACAAAATTTGAATGAGGAAACTGAGTCTCCAATCACTTTCATGAGCAATAGCTTCAAAGACAGTGAGTCTCAATACTCCCAAATCAAAAAGAATGTGTATGTAGTTGTGAAGGTGGTTAAGAATTTTAGATTCTACATCTTGAACTCCCACACAATTGTGTGTGTTATAGATCTCACAGTCAAGAGTGTCCTAACTCAAGAGGAGATGGGCACCAAAAGAGGTAACTGGATTGCAAGGGTCTAGGAATATGAATTGGAGATTAAACTGACCAAAGTCGTCCATGGGAGAGGTATGTGTCAGCTCATAGCGGAAGACGTGATCTAAAGCACCAAGTTGTTGATGATGTCTTGGAAATAGAGATTGAAGAAGACCTTTCAATGGTCTTACTAGTTGATTCTACAGAAGAATGGTACACTGAACTGTGGTACCATTTAAATTATGGAGAATGTCCAACACACTTGGACAAACAATAGAAAAGTACTCTAAAGTTAAGAGCAAAAAGATATGTGCTGAGAGGCAACGTTCTATACAAGCGTGGGCTTGATGGAACTTTTTTGCTATGCATCAATAGAGACCAACAACGACAATTGTTGGAGGCATTTCACAGTGAAGCATGCGACGACCACTTTTCTCAAGGGTCACGACATTCAAAATCTTATGGGCACTGTTCTTCTGGCCAACTTTGTTCTGCGATGCATACAATTGGGTGCACAAATGTCAAAAGTGCCAACAATTTGTTGGAAAACTTAAGCTAGTAGCCATTCCACTAAGGTTGATGGTCATATATGCTCTATTTTAGAAATGGGGCATATAATTTGTAGGTCAGATCAACCCACATTCCAGTAAAGGGAATGTCTATGTCCTTATAGCAACAAATTACTTCACAAAATGGGTTGAGGCAATTCATACCAAGCAAGCTACTTTTGAAGTCGTGTGCAACTTTCTCAAAGAAAACATCATTACACACTTCAAGGTACCATGGAAGATCGCGACTGACAACACAACAAGCTTCTTGTTAGAGGAGTTAGTAGAATTTTTTTTTGATTACGACATCACCTTGTCCCACTCTTCATATTACTATCCAAAAGGTAATGGACAAGTTGAATCATCTAACAAGAACATTGTCACGATTGTGCACAAGATGGTTGACTCCAATCAACAAGCTTGGCACAAGAAGTTGTACAACACTCTTTGGCCGATATAATCACACCGAAGAGAGCTATTGGCACTTCCCCTTTTACTATCTTATATGGCACGGAGGCTGTGTTACCCATCACTCTAGAGTTGTCTGCTTTGCAGCTAGCATCTGCAATAGAGGATGAATAATTCAAAGATCCAATCAAAAAATGCATCTTGTGCCTGATGAAACTACAAGAGGAAAGGGTGGAGGTACTCAATAAGATCACTCAACATCAAAAGTGAGTGAAGAAGATCTTCGATAAGAAGGCTTGTCAGTGAGACTTTGAGATTGAAGACAAGGTCTTGTTATGGGACAAGAGACACGATCCCAGGGGAATGCACAAAAAAATTGACTCCCTTTGGCTAGGGTCATTCCAAATCCATGATTTTGCAAGAGAAAATTCCTATGTTCTCTCACATTTAGATAGAAGGCTCTTCTTGCTACCATACAACAGGCAGTACTTAAAGCATTTCATCCCTTCGAGGGTGGGTTGAGTTTCTGTAAATAATTTTCTTTTCGCTTTTTGTTATGTTGTAATGTTTTTCCTAGTTTCATAAAGTATCGTTGTGTTTTAGGTGTTTTCTTAGGTAGTCTTGTTTTAGGTGAATAATGGGAGAACTCCAATTATTAGGTGAATTAGGAAGTAAGTCCTGAATCCAATGCCCAACTAATAAGAATATTGGTCTACAAAAACTAGAGATTCACAGTTCTCGTATGTCGTAAGTATCCGACATGGTCACCAAACGGAGCCTAATGTTGTACCAAAAATAAATTTTTACTTCAATAAGGTATTTCGATTAAAATGATCTAAATCATTTAAAATTGTTTTCAAAAGTCTGTTTTAGGTCAAACAAAACATAGTCTTTTGTGGGTTCATGTCAAGGAGGATACTTGCAAATTTCTAAAAATTTAAAAATTAGGGTTTTGTACCCCTATATTTAAGAAAAAAGCCTAAAAAAATAGGACCTTTCTAGAATTAGTTGAAAATGATTTTGATAGCATAATTTGACTTCATGATCACATTGGTCAAGTCAAAATCACCAAAGAGTTTGTTTTACTGTGGTGGGTATTTTTTTAGGAGAAAAACTAGGACCTTCGTAGGTATTAATGGTAGATGGCCAGTACTAGGTATCAAAATATAAGCCTCAAATGTTTCAATGAATAATCCATGGTGAAAGATATTCGAAAAGATGCTTTGCGATGGAGGGGATTTTCTAAAGTAAAAAATATTGAAAATTGACTAAGTTTGGAAGGTGCACGCCTTGCTACAAGGAAGAGGGTACACAATCAATGCCTTAGCCATTTTTCAAGCACCTGTACATGTAGCATGGTGAATGCAACTGCTACGGTCAACGCATTCATAGCATTAACAATGGTGATCGAACCAGTCAAGCTACAACAATAAACACGAAGCACGAAGAGATGAGAATTTTCAAAGAAAATGATGAAATTACAACCAAAAGCACCCCTGCTAGCCAGAGGCACGTATGATGTTAAAAGGTCAAAGGAAGTCATCAAGTTTTTCCAAGACAGTCATCTCCTTTGTGATTCTGTTGGCTTTCCAACGCATCATGAAGCAAGTTCACCTAATTCATCGATCACTGGTGAATGAAGTCAAAGATAGAAGATGTTGAAATCAAGTATCATCAAAGACTAAAGTCAAGCAAAGAAAAATCACCGCTATTGGCCAGGGGTACCCATCATTTAGAGCCACCTATTGTGGTTTTTAGCAACTGCTTTCTACAAGGCATCTACTCAACATCCTTTCAACTTCGCGATCGATCTAGTTGCAAGCTCACAAGACCTGTTAAGCATTCACAAACGAAGATCAAAGGGAAAACATTGGAAGCAAAGGAAGAATAAATAAAATGAAGAATTAGCTAAGTGTTAAGGAAAATGCACCCTCCTAGAAATAGGTGCCAAACTTTTTGGGCAGTCAGATGCGGTCTTCAAGCCCCATAACCTCTAGGAAGTCCTTCATCTTGATCAATCTCAACAATGACACAATTAGTAGGTTCAACAGATAAATCAAACACCTGATGATGAAGATCAAACTAGGGAAGTTTGTGAAAGATTACAAAGTAAAAATTACATCACAAAAGCTCAAAGGCACCCCTACAGGCTAGGGGCGCCCATACTTTTGGGACCCCTAAATCAACTTTCAAAACCTGCGAAGCCATTTATCCTTTTTGAAACTAAACTGGCTATCCATTCCATGTCTCAGCATGTTCACTAGAATCATCATTCATCAGTGGTCTCAGATCAAAGCACCGAAGGTAAAATTGGAGAAATTGAAAAGCATCCAAGAAACTAAGTCTAGTGAAAAATGCACCCTTTTGGGAAAAGGTGCCCAAGAATTTGAGGCATCAAATTCAGGTTTTAAGCTTTACAACTCTCGAGCACATCTCTTCAAAGTTGATTCAACTCAGCAATGGATCTGTCAGCAACACTTCAGGATCAACCAAGAAACCAGAATCAAGGATTGAACTGAAGCACTCTATTACAAAAAAATGATGAAAAATGTTCAATTCCTCAACTTGGATGCCTAAAGTCAAAATAGGCCTATTTGATTGATGTTGTCTATTTTGAAAGCCTTTTCATGTCTAAAACATCCCCAAATTGGTGGAAATCATCTTTGTAAACTCTCAATTAGGCATATTGACTCCTCAATCAAGTGTTGGTGCCTAAACTTGATTGATTCAACATCAAACACTTTTTATCAAGCTTAGGCATCATTATTCATTATCTCTTTGCAGGTTGAAGTTCAAGAACAAGTATTTTTTCTCTCCAAAGTCATTTGAAGATTTGACTAAAGGATTTCTTGATGTTCTTCATGTTTTCAAGAACAAGTTGCACAGAAGAGCAATATATCGAAGTTTAAATCTCTAGACATGATTTTCTTGAAGATTCAAAGAGGCAGTTTATAACTTCCAAACTTCTTCCCTTCTTTTTCTTCTATTCTTGTCTTAGATCTTCTTGCATGTCCAAGTAAATGATAGTTATTCACATATCTAACCTTCTGGGTATGATCAGCATAGTAGTTTCAACAAAACCCATGTGTCAGATTCTTCCAAAAAAAGTAGCCCTATTGCCCCCTTTTTTTAGGGTTTCTAGAAAAAGTCACAATTTCAAAAAATAGACAAACTGGGTTTGTTTAGATTTGAAGTGCCTACAATACCCATGTGTTAGATTTTTCAAGAAAAATATTGCTTCTTGTTGCTTCTGCTACTTCTAAAGCTTCTACCCCAAGAAGTTCTTGCATGTACAAGGAAAAGTAACTTTTTGGAATTTCTGATGTTTTGGGTTCATTCAGAAAAATATTCCCAACAAAACCCATGTCCTAGAAAATTTCATAAAAAGTACTTCTCGGTAAGGCTATTTTTAGGAGTTGTAGAAAAATTGTCTGAACAGTATCATGTGCCCAGTCAATTCAACATGCAGTTCTCCCACGCCAAATACAAGATCAAAACAGTCTTAGTTCATGACTTCCTAAAAATGATAGACACAGATCTGCATCAAGCACACCCAAAGGTCAACTTAGAAAAGTTGGAAGGCATAGACCAATGCACACTACAAAATATCGAGCAATCTAGATTGGTTGAGGCAACGTCAATTCCCATCTCAGCACAAAGCATAGAATTTGTAATAGCTTGTGTAAAGCATTACAACCCTACCACACGAGAGATTCGATTAGTGGATGGGTGAGTGATTTGCAGCCTCAAGGCTAGGGATATCGAAAAGTGTTTCGCCATTCCACCATATGTGAAAGACTTGGTTGTGTCTATGAGAGAGTGTGAAAAGGAATTTGATGCGTCAAAAGATAAATGTTAGAAGAGGATGGTGGAAAAATGGCTTAAGGAGAAAAGATCCAACTTGCTAAAGAATGTAGGATGTAGAGAGTTCAAAGATGAATATGCAGTAATGATCACTCTATTCAACCACATTACTGGTCAAGAAGAGGCACAAAAATTGTAGTCATGGATGTACTATTTCATCACCAAAATTGTGAGCAACAAAGAACATTATGATTGACCCGCCCTGATATGTGATACTCTCCATAAGTAAATGACCAGTTTCTTAGAGGCTCACAAATTTCACGTGTTCATACCTCATATATATGATAGCCTTCCAAGGCTAGTTTAGAGCGTTGAGCAATGTGGGAACTTTGGGTGTGCCAAAGGTTCACGAACATTTTTTGCAACTTGAGTTCACACAATTAAAAAGACATTTCAAGCGATTAAATGAGGATTTCCTGATGCACACCATGACAGACTTGTTATGCCTTGCATAACCACCCCATTTTAAATTTGATTAAAATGGGACCCCTTCCCCCCCTCTTTTGCTCTAAATTCTGACATCTTTTGGGCCTATGGATTTTATTGCTTTGATTTCTTTCAAGGTCCTTAGTTGTTCATCTCACCCATCCAAGTCATTCCCCTAGGTTGCACGTTGAAAACTTAAGTTTTAAGGAAAAGTTCAGGTTTTCACCTTGTTTCGGGATTTTCCAACCCATTCGAATTTTCTCGGATTCCATCGTAAACCCGACAAAGTAATTTCAACATTGGAAGTTCAGAGTTTTGAGCTCTTCGCGGAATTCTGCCTGGGCTGGATTTTTCTGAATTTTGCTTCGTCATCGAGTTTCTAAATTTTGGGTCACTGAGACTTACCGGTCACTGTGAGTTTCTTAACTCTCTTCGCCCGAGTGGATCTCTCACCGGTGTATGTTTCTGAATGGTTTCCATGCCTTGCCTTGTTTTTCAATGCCTCAGTTTGATTCGGGTGGGGTTTTACGAAGCCTAGTTCAATTTGACATGCTCTCAGTTGGTTGGTGAGTTTCACCTTTATTGTATTAATCAAAGCTTGCTCATGAACGGTCCATTATTCATTGCAAACCCACTACAAACCTTTTCGGGTGTATCTAAGTTCCATCTCGGAAATCTGAGCTTGCCCCTATTGTTCATAGCGGAGGTCTTAGTAGTTAAATCTAGGGCATCACTGGTTTGTCATGCACTTTCATTATTTGACTCCTCAAGTAGTCTGGATCCAAAGGGATAAATAGAAATCATGAATTAGATTCGAGTCGACCTCAAGAGATTCAGAATTCGTCAAGTTTTGATCACTTCATGAAAATTCGAGCGTGATGAAGGTTTTTTGGGATTCTGAAGACTTCGCGGAATTTCCACGTCTCCAGATTTTCCCGGATTCCTTCATCTTCCCAGAAGTGTGCTCTGAGTTAGGAGTTTTGGGTCGTCCACGAAATTTCGGTCCAACCTGATTTTTCTGGATTTTCTACCAAGCTTCGAGTGACTTGAAATTGTTCACATAGGAATGATTTAGGTGATGAATGCTTGATATTCCATGCTTATTTTGATAGATTTCACAATGCTATATGCATTCCTTCTTCATTCAAATGATCTATTGGTGAACTTTATGCCTGCTTCAGGATTCTCCGTTTTGGCCAGATTTTCTCGGTTTCCTTTAGTTTTCCGAAGTGCGAAGTTCTGAGTCGTTCGTGGAATTCCAGGCCAGCCATATTTTTCCAAGCTCTCTGCTATGCTTTGTGGAATTTAAGAAATTGGATAAAATTGATGAATCTAATGATGAATGCTTAAAAATATCTTGCTTTAGCTTGATGAATTTCACTGTTGTATGTTGCTTGTGTTCATTTTGATGATCCATTGTTGACATTGGTGCTTCATCGGGAGAATCCGCCTGGTTCAGAATTTTCCAAATTATTTTTCCCCAGTTAACTTGAAATTTCGAACTTCACAGTGTTGATGCTTAATGGCTAATTTAATGGTTTTATCATGATTTTAAGCTAACACTTGGATGAAAATGTTGTCAACATTTGGATTCTCACATTGGTGTTTGATGAATGTAGGTTGAGTGTGGAAGGACGATGGTGGCTGGAGAGGCTAAAGGACACAAAGGGATCATCCATCTTTGAAGCAAAAAAAAAAAAAAATTGGACAAAAAGAGTAGGATTCCTGAGGGAAAGATGACATTAGTCTGGTTCGAGGTTTCAGATATGAATATGAACACCCTGCTACAAAGGACTAAGGCTATCATGGGATACAGTAATTGGACACTAGCTGGATGATGCAACGACCTATAGTACAATCATTAATGAATATCAATCCAACAAGAGAGAATGGGACAATACAATGGGGCAGCTGAAGAATAATATTAATGCTATTGAATGGAGAACTAGGGCTTTGCCTATACCACTTGCGAATAGCTTGTAGAGGATGTTCTTGATGATGAAGGCCAGAATGGAACAAGGTATGGGCGAAGTGGGGGAAGCAGTTAATGCAAAGCTGCATCGAAAGTTGTGCTTCCTCATTGTTTCGCTTTGCCTCTTCTTCACGTGTTTTGGTCCAAGTTATGTGGGAGATCCTGGGCCGATCTAGTTGGTGTCTATGCATTTAATGCACATTTGACTTTGTTTCAAATTCTTCTAGGGCCAACTTGTTCTGTGACCTAATTATTGTAAACCCTAACTGGGTTGACACATTTGGCAGGTTTTATAAATATGGCATTCCGCCTCTTTTGTAAGCGTTAGAAGGGGTTGGAAAAGGTTAGAAAAAAAGTTAGTTGATTAGTTAGCAAGATGGGGGATTCAAAGGGTAGAGAAAATCAAGTAGAGTAGGAGTTAGAAGTTATTTTATTCTGAGTAGTCGTTGTAATACAAAAAGAATCGAATTGTTGCTGTCTTTGGTGATTCAATACAACTGAAGACATTGTGTTCTTGGTGAATTCTTTGTGTTGATCTATCTTGCATGGTTCTTGCTATTTATCTTTTGTGAATTAGGAGAGTAGAGGTAGAAAGGTAGAGGATGGGATATTGAAAAAGCAAGTTAGGGTTTTTAAGTAAGTTAGAAATTTTTTGCAATTCGGAAAGAGGAGGAGGTGATGTATCTTCCTAATTTTCTTAGCATAGATGGAGATAATTTGAAGACATGGGTTTCTATACACTAGTGATCTTGCCAGATTTGTAAATGTTGCTTATCTATTTCATTAACATTAGGAGTAGCCAGACTTAAGCCTACTTTATATTATGCTCTAGAATAATATTTATTTTGGGTTAATCATTTGATTTGAAAAGCTTTCAATGAATAAAATTTTATCTTATGTTTTGTTTGAATGATGATTTGCAATCTACTGTTAAATTTTGCATTGTGAATGAATGAAACTTTGTATCAATTATAGGTTAATTTTATTTTGCAATTCTAGTTTAGGAATTCCTTGGAAGGTAACAAGTCTGATTAGTTGAATGAATCAACATTCTTTTCAGTTTGAAAACCTTGATCTATCTTTTTCTATTTCTTTAAAACCCCCGGTTAAAGTAGGTTTAGATAAATGTTTGATCTTGCAATAATCCAGAAGCTCAAAACCAACATGCCCCTTGAATATTACAGTCATATTGACCACTTCATGAAACAACATTGTGAACCAACATCAAGGACCTTGGGAAATGATCAGTTTTATTACTGATTGTCTCTTTCAAGAGAGGTGAGATACTTTTACTTTTATCTTACCTGCATGTCATGTGTCAATTTAATACCTCAACCAAACTAGTGCTAGAAGGAGGGCCAGAAGAGAAAACTGGATAACATTGGGTCTTTCTCACCAGAGAGGTCCCATAGAGTTCTTCGATCAACTGAAAACCCACCACCTTTGATAGAACTCAAGACCCCAACGAGACACAAGATTCACAGGGAAACCATTCTACCACCCTTGTTAGCTCCACTCACTCCACCAGGATTTTCACCAATACCCTAGTTGATACCCATGAATACACCCCCAAATCCACCTCAATTGCCATTACAACTGGTTTAGCCCATCCAATAGATGGCTCAACCTCCACCACCGCCATCAATGGCATTTTTTATGAATGATCCCTCTCCATTGGGGACTATTCCTGGAGGCTTTCATGATATGCCTAAGAATCATGAGATATTTTGTCCCAAATACATTCATGGTGAATCAAGGAGTGCTAAGAAGCACATACAAGCTTTTAAGGGCACTTGTACCAAAGCCTAGATAGCTCACCATGATGTGGTTTGTAGGTTGTTCCCTTATTCCTTGGGGGATATGGCGTACAACTAGTACCTAAATCTTCCACAAGGTTCTATTCTAAGCTAGACAGATATGGAGAATGCTTTCATCAATCAGTTCAGAGTTTATGTGGATCCAACCATTTTGTTCCATCAATTTGTTACCATTAGGAAGGAGCCACGTAAATCACTGCCCTTGTTTAATACAAGGTTTCAACAAATGTATAGGAGATTGCAGGACCCCTATCTAGTTGTTGAGAATAGTGTCATTCAGGCATGTTTTAGAGTTATAGACCTTTTTCTTGGCTTGTTCCTACAAAGGACTTATTAGCTGGCAAATATTGATTCTCTATCTAAAGTTTATCATCTAGCCATCAAGCTGCAACAACAAACTAGCTCTCAACAAGGGAACTTGGGAGGAGGTTTTCCTTCTATGGGGTATCAGATACCTAACCCAACCCCTTTATTCAATACTATCCCAGGGATGTATCCTTCTCATTATGGACCTATGTCTAAGTTGTAGACTCAATCTCTTATTCCATTCTTTGCTAATGGAGCTCCTGACTTCTCTCAACAATTATAGGCTCATCATAGTCCACATGGTCATCATAATCAAGTTGGAATACCAAATCCTGTCGATCAGCCACCTATTGCTAAGAATGTTGAGAGTGAAAGGATAGTTCAACTCACAAACGAGCTGGAGACCCTAAAGAAAACTATGTCTCAAGTCACAAATCACATGGCTCAGCTTAAACTGAACCCCTCTTAGAACCAAGGTAATTATGCTAATCAAGGTAATTACCCTAATCAAAATAATAATAATCAAGGTAATTATCAGAACAACAACAATCACAGCCAGAGGAATTATCAAGGCCAAAACTTCCCTAGCCAAGCCTATCAAAATCAAAATAGAGGATATAACCAGAGGCCTAATAACAAAAGACAATGGAACATAGGGCCAAATAATGGTGGGGTTTCTCACAATTATCAAGCTAATGAGGATAGGCCACATACTACAAATGTGGCTGACCTCAATTTTATGACTAACTGGTGGAGGCTGCATGATACTGTAACTCATTCTGAGGTGAACTATCCTGAAATGGAGAAGGTTGTGAAGATGGCACAGGCAGATGCCCAAATGTTCCAAGGGAATTCAAATAAAGTAGGTGGCTCAATGGATACAGCAATGGCTTATGACCTCTTTGAAGAAGAACCTTCATTCCCAATGCAAAATGAGAATGAACCAGAGGAAGATGTGTATGATGCCCAAGCCTTTCAGACAAAGGAAGGACACTTCCTAGGAAAACAGAATAAGGGTATGTTCACTACATCAGCACTACCTAACCACATGGTGCCTCTGAATCAGAGTGTTGATAACAGCCCTCCTCCACCAAAGGGTCCGCCTGACTTCCCTAGCAAAGGTAATTCATCTGGTGTTTTCAAATATAATGCAAGTTATAACACATAATTTGATATTGTTTCTAAGATGCAGAAACAAAAAACCTCTTTATCATACTTTGACATCCTAAAATGGTGCCCTTCCCAATGAGATATAGTGCTGAAAGCTTTGGAAGAAACTGATAAATCAAAAGGGAAAACCAAGGTGGCACCCATTATGGACATGAACGCAACTTTGTTCAAAAACAAGGTAGGGACCCCACCATTTCCTTTAAGTTTGAGAATCTGTGGAAAGAATTTGTATAATTGTCTTCTAGATTCAGGGGCTTCTGGCAATGTTATGCCATTTTCTGTATGCAAGAAATTGGGATTGAATCCTGTCCAAACAAACAAGTTCATCGAACTTGATAAAATAGAGGTTAATATAGTTGGAGAATTGAGAATATACATGTACAAGTAGGGTCTGACCCTAGAATTCAAACCAATATGGATATTCAGGTAGCAGACATTCCTAAGACTTATGGTATGCTTTTGAGCAGAGATTTAATGAAGAGTATACGGGGATATCTCTCCCTCGACTTTTCACATATGTGGCTACCATGGAGGGGAATTTCCATGCATATTAGGATTGAGAGTGAACCTCACCTCAAACATATCATCATTGAGTATGACTGTCCCAATGAGGTAGCTTATTTTGAAATCGAGATAGGGGTTTATAAACAAGAGGAAATTTTGACTCTTTCGGTTCTTGATTCTAATGATTTGTCAATGCCAGAATTCCTTGATCCCATGATTAGTGTAAACCAACAGGTATTGATCAGGAGACTCCACAAATAGGTGCAGGGTGCACTACCAAAATCATTCAAAATTGACCTACCAACCCTGCATCAGTGTTCTAAATCATGTTTGTGAAACTAAAGAAACTAGCCCAAGTCACCTTGAGACCATTTCAGATCACTTCTCATTTGAAGCCAAAAATGTAATAATGTTAACTAGGGATAATATACCTTTAGAGGAAGTCCCTCCTCAAACTGAACTTACCTCGGTCATAATACCAGACCGACATAGTTATGTTGAACAACCACAGGGTTTGTTTGGTACCCCTACACTCACAAGTATACCAAAACCCAAGGGGTTAATCAAAGATACAGATAACTATCAGAAAGATATCCTAGGATTACATGATATATCTGAGCAGGAATTGGATATTGCACCTGATGAACCTATTGAACACCCATTCCCAATATTTGATGCAAAAGATCAAGTGTCTTATCCAAGCTCAAAGAGATCAACCCCAACTCATAATCAGCTATGCACCCTCACATTTGATGGATCCAAATCTAAAATAGGGTGTGGTGTTGGAATTGAGTTAACCAGCTCAAAAGGGAAAACATTTTTTACTTCTTACAAGTTACAGTTTGGATGCACTAACAATATAGCAGAATATGAAGCATTAGCTCGGGGACTAATGTTCGCACATCAGAGGAAAGTTACTGCCTTGATGGTTAAAGGAGATTTAGAAGTGATTATCAAGCAAGTATGCAATTAGTACACATGTCACAATAAAAGGCTGGTAGCTTATAGAAATCGGGTGTGGAACCTGATTGAAGACTTTGATGCTTTTGGGATTAGTTTAATCCCTGGAGAGGAGAATCAAATAGTTGATTCATTAGTTGTTTCCACAAGTACCCTAGAGCCCATGCAAGGCTCCAAGCTCAAGAGATTCTCAATAGAATTGATATCCACCCTGGTTGTCCCTGATAATGTCAGGAACTTTTAAGTCTTCGATGATGATCGACATATCCTTGCTTTTCTAGCAAGCTCAGATGTTTTTGAAGAACAGATCATCAATGAGTTCGATAGGGATCAAGGAGACTGGAACCCCAAAGACTATGATACAGAGGGTGTCCTCAATTTAAAAATTAATAGAATTCCCAAGGAAATGGTGGCCTTAGAAAGAATTTTTGATTCAAATCCAAGGGCTCAATAAAAGGTATCAACCGAAGATAAGGGAGGTGAATATGAAACTGCTAACTTAGCTGACTCTGGCCCTAAAAGGAATGTTTACATAGGGAAAGCTTGCCCTGAAGCAATTAGAGAAGATATATTGAGGGCACTGAAGAAATATATTGTTGAAATAGCTTGGGGGTATGAATATCTAAAAACATTTGATACTTATGTGATAATTCATACTATTCCTTTGAAGCCTGAAGCTAGACCATTTCGGCAGAAACAATGTGTTGTGCAATTTTGCACACACGCCCCACTTGGAGTGGGGACCCTCTTTTTCTGATTACGGATGTCTCTTGGACCTTTGGTTTTTATTGGATTTGTCATTTCTAGGTCTTGAGATGTTGGTCTTGCTTGCCTTGGTCTTACCCTGAAGGTTGAGGTGATCAAACTTGGTTTTTAATGGAGGTCTGGGTTTTGACCTAGGTCCAGGATTTTCTGGCTCACCCGGATTTTTCCGGGTCCTGGTTCATCTTCTGTCAATGTTGGATTTTCTGAAATCCGGGTTTTTGGTTGAATCCGGGATTTTCTGGCTCACCCAGATTTTCCCATATTGCGTTGGAGTCCTGGAGGGTGTGTCGTCCGCGAAATTTATGCTCACCAGGATAGTCCGGTTGGCTTGGATTTTTCCAAAATCCGTTTCGACCTCAGGTTTCTGTATTTTCTCAATACGTCTTATCCACCATTAATGCTTTGGGTACATCTGCTCTGGCACAAATGTAAGCGAATTTAAAGGCTTTTAGTGCCCTTCCTGATCTCACTGTCTATTTGCCATCTGCTCTAGCACTTGAGTGTGTTCATTTTGAGCTTTGGTCATTGGATTTGCTTTGCTTGTGTGTAGATTCCTTGGGCATTCATGTTTGATATTGTAACCATTTGGGGCACCCTAGTTTGCAGTGGTTTCATTGGGCTCGAAGTTCATTCAAATTTAACTCATGGTAAGTCATCGTTGACTTCTTTTGTTTTGTACTTTGATTAAATCTTTTGAGTTATTGTTGATGATTATTTGGGTCTGCCTTGTTTATTTTCATGATTGTATATTTATCGAATTAGGGTTTGAACTCACCTTTCTATGGGTTTTAACGCCTGCTCTGCATATCCCCTCGTTTATTGATTGAATTTTGGATATACCCTTGTGACTGGGTGCTCCTGTTGAGGCCTTTCCTTTGTTGGCATGAAATCTGATATAATTCATGAAGATAGGGTTTCAATGTGTCGGCCCAGGGTTGTTAAGTTTAGTGGAGTTGTCGTGTCATCATGTCTTGTGTTTAGCTCAACCTTATCTGCATCATTTGAGACCCCAGCATGCCCTAGTTTCATCACTTTGAAGAATCGTGTCTGATTTCGAGTTTGCCCTAGCTCTCATGGCGAAGGTTTGACAGTCAAATTTAGGGCATCATTATTTCATTCCAGGGATCAACCATTTGAGAGTCTTTGGGAGTTTAAGTTCATGTGCAACCAAAATTTGGCTTATTAGGGTTGAGTTTGTGTTTGTTGGATCCGGATAGGAGGTTCGTATGATCACGCGATTCATGGTCTGCGCGTCGAACGATTGTCGAGTTTCCGAGGTGTCCGCAGAATTCCCGTGCACCCGAATTTTCCTGGATTTCTCCATTTTCCCGAAGTATGATGAGTTCCCAGAATTTCAAGTTGTCCGCAGAAATATGAACTGTCCAGATTTTTCTAGTTTTCTGTCTAGTTTCATTTCATTTTGGTTTTCAAAATTGAAGTAATGAATTAAATGTTGGATGATGATTTCTTGTTGCTAAATGGATGAATTTGAGGATAAGTATGCATCTCTTTTGTCTGTATTGATGATTTATTTGATAAATGATGTCTTGGAAGCGGGAGTCTGTCTGGGTCAGATTTCTTCGAATTCCGCCCCGACCGGATTGTCCCGGATTGCTTCATTTTCCCAGATTACTTCATTTTCCCAGTTTTTCAAGATTGATGATTAATGATTTATCTTAATGATTTCATGTGGTTTCAAGGCTAACCTTTGATTGAAATATGGATGATAGTTGGATTTTCATGAGGTTCTTTTGTGAATGCAGGCTGAATCAAGCAAAGCAGCGGCAGGAAAGGCCAAGGGAGACATAGAGGGATCTTTGGTTACAAATGCAAAAAGGTTAAGGCTAGATGTGAAAAGTCAGTTGCCTGATAGTAAGATAGCTTCAATTTGGTCAGAAGTCTCTGATACCAATGTAGGAGCATGGAGATATGAAGAGTTCAAGGAAAGGTTAGCTTAGGGGGATTTATCAGTCTTGACTAAGGGGATGGTGAAGTCCGGACTGGCTCATGTGGCCAGATTTCCTCCTGCAGTTCAATGCAACGAGTTGATATTGGAATGTGCCCGACACTATGATTTCAATACACAGAGGATTGTTAGCACTGATGGGAGAGTGTTGGCAAACTTTAACCCAGTTTCCATTGCCCAGGCATTTGATATACCATACTTGCCATGTGTGTGTGCCTTGGACATGGACTTGGCTAGAACTTACTATGAGGATGAACCCACCAAATCCCAGCAGATGATCAATTCCTAGCTTGAAAAGCCAAAATCTCATTTCTCTAAGCTGCCTAAATAGTTACACAGGGTCAAGTTTCGACAAGAGATATATGATGCAATCACATTCTTGAGCAAGGTAGTTGGATTGAAGAGTGTTGGGGTGTTGGAGAATTGGATGGTGCATGTCATCAACAAGATTGAGCAAGGCATTAATTACCATTGGGAAGGAATTATCAGTGCAATGATTGACAGGCAGATGAGGGATGTGCTTGAAACCAAGAAATTTACCATGTCATCTTATGTGGTATATGTACTTGCTAGATTTTATCCATACAGGGGATTGAATCCAAAAGGAACATTTGGGCAAGATGTCATCTATGAGGTATACCTTGAGTTGCACCTAGGAAATCAAAATTATAGAAGAGAAAATGATGCATTTACTATGCATATTACTAGGTTGCTTCAGAATGCAGAACATGTGAGAATTTCTGATGGAGCGAAGGAATTGATTAAGAGATATGCAGCCTGGTTCATACAATTCCCTACCTTCTCCTATATCAGAATTGATGGATGTCCCATTGCTCCATACAGACTGCCAAGATATCCTATGACCATGTCATACTTTTGGAGGTTACCCGGCATATATGTGATTTTGATGTTGTTGTTAAAAGAGAAAAGCACAAAATAGGGTTTGGTGGGGATTTTCCTTTGAAAATTGGTATAACTGAGGTTTTCCCTTCAATCCAATCAGCTCATGCATCAGAGGAGGAGTTGAGTACTTATGGTTTCTCTTTCCATTCTAAGAGGGTAGGCTTTGACATCACTGGTGAAGCACAGAAGAATGCCACCAAAGAATATCATCACAAAGATGATCTAGAGGATTACTGGGTTAACAACAAGGATGACTTTGAGATGAGAAAGAAAAGATATTCTAGGCTTCCACCTGATGTGATCAGAATGTACAATGTCAAGTTGATCCCTAATCAGTTGGAAGATGATGGAAATTTGGTCCAGGATCATGCATTTGAATCAGTTAAAGATAGGCCCATTGGAGATATAAACTGGTCATAAAAGGAAATAACTGAGCTGGAAGAATTAATGGCTCCTATTATGAAATCTACCAAGTCCTAGTTGAAACATAAAGTATGGGAATTGGAAAGCAAGAAGGTACCATGTACTTTCAATTTGATGGGAAATCTGAATGCTCATTCTACTTCGGAGGAGTCAGGAGAGGATGATTTTGTAGGAAAAACTAAGGTAAGCTCACCTTTTAAGATTAAAATCAAAGGCCTTAAGGAGGATGATTCGGAAAAGAAAAGAAAACCTAGGGGAAAGAAGAGGAGTCATACTATGAAAATAGGTAAGTCTACTGAAGAGGAAGAACTTGAGAAGGCGGAGGAGGACATGCCTCCAGAGCCAGAAAGGACAAGGACAACTAGAGCTTCTAAGAAGAAGGATCAAGAAGCTTCTAAGGATAAGGTGGATCCTCATGTGGTTGATGTGGAGAGTTCAGGAGAGAAAACCCGAGTTTACTCAAGAAGATCAAGAACTCCATCTCCCAAGGAGACTATGCAAAAGATAGATCCTCTTCCAATGGCATCCACTGAAGAACAATAGAAGGATACCTCTCCTTTGTTGGATATACCTAAGCAGACAACTCATGGAGAGCATGAGACTAGTGAGGAGGTAGAACCGTTTAAGGATGGAGAACTTTATGGCGCAGCTGCATAGCTTGAGGTAGGAGATGTAGAAATGCATCCTTCTCCGCTGGTGCAATATGAGGATTCTCCTACAAATAGCAAAGATGATAGATCCCCTGAGAAGGAGGATGTCCTTGCTAAGACTCCATCACCCCTGCAAGAAGAAGAACCTGAATTGGGAAACTAAGGTGGCCAATCTCCCAAAAAGGAAAAGGATGAGATGGTAGGTCAGCATGAAGAGGCCAAGAAGGATGAAGTCCGGGTGGATCCTGCTATTTCGGATTGGCTAGACAAAGAAATCAGGAGGAAACAGGTCATTGTTGAGGACACTCCTCTCAACTGGGATGAAATGTTGGCCAAGATTGGAAAGGGAAAGAAGAAGAAGCTAGCTAAGGTGGTCTCCAAGATAGAAAGGGATGAAGCTAGTAACAAGGTTATTCATATTGCTACCTCTGCTGCTGGTAAAAGTAAAGATGAGGTCACCAGGAAGGATTATGATGTACAGACCATTAATCTTGGGCCCGCTTCTATGGAGCAGGACATTGAAGAATATGAGGGGTCCAGTGCGGTGATCATTGGGAGATTGAGGAAGGAAACACAGTTAAAGCATGAATTAAAGAAAGAGAATGAAAGGCTTAGAAAATGTTTAGAAGATTTAATGAAGCCTTTGCAATCTTTTCACCCATCCTCTTCTGCTACTACTGGTTTCTTGCCAAAGGAGACCATTTCTGAAATAGAGAAGATGAAAGCTTCTACTTTGGCTACAATAGATTGGTTGAAGGAGGTACAGATTAAGGGAGATGATGCAATAAAGGAAATCCTTTCAACTGGAAAAGATGCAATAAGGGCTAAGGATTTACTAGAGCATATTTTATCTTAGGATAGGGAGGACACTGATATTTTATTGCAGAAAACCAAAGCAATCCTGTAGTATAGTAAGGATCAGCTAGTTACTGATGGAATTCTTTCCTCATCTAGGGTTAATGAGCCTTGGGAGTGGTTTGAGGCCTTGCAAATCCAGCAGAAGGCCATCAAAAAGATCTACAAACAAAGGAAGTAGATAGATGGTAATTTAACTAGTGTTTATATGGATGCATTGCCTTTTTTGAGATAATAACTGGCAGGAGGAAGATCGCCCCTAAATACTTGAGTTTGGAACAATTGAGGGAATGGTGGCATGATGTCTATACCCCTGATATTGAGAATTCTGTGTCAGGGCACCAATTGGATGATGCGGCTACTTATTTGGCTGTGGTGGATAAGTACTTAGCATATAAGGGTGATTGGGATACAATGGTCAGGCGGTCAAGGGAAGATATTGGATCAATTGAATGTCGGCTCAAAGTCCTACCCTTGCCACCTGTTGCTGAGTTGGACAAGGTGTTTTTGAAGGTTCATGAATCATTGGATCAGAACAAGGATAAGGGAGGTGGCAGCTAGTGCTAACTTCGTGATTTGTGCTTCCCTATTATTATAGGGCATGTGTTGATCTGGGCTGCATTGAGGAATGTGTTTTGGCCAACCTTGATGATGTATCAACATTTAATGTGTGCCTTATTTTGAAAATCCTGAGGCCGACTTGTTTTGGCTTTTTTTTATTTTGTAAATGTTTGGCTAGGCCGACATGTTTTGAGGGTTCTCTATAAATGGCATTTGTGCCTCATTTGTAAGGAGTTAGTTAGACAGATAATAGAGACAAGCTAGATTAAGAAAGAGCTAGAGCATTCTATAGTAGAGATAGTAGTCAGTTCTTTGAAGCAAATACTGAACACGGAACAGTGGAATTGTTGCTACATTTTGGTGATCTAATACAATTGAAGGCATTGTGGTTTTTCTGGTGAATTCTCTTCTGTCGGTTTATCTTGCATGGTTCTTGTTGTTCTATCCTTTGAAATTTCTTGAAGATATAAGATTTGATGTTAAATTTAGAACTAGATTAGTTTGGTGAATAATGTTCATGGTTTTATGCATGGAGTGTTTGTAGCAATCTCTGGTCTATACTCCCAGTAACTATCTGATTGTAGTAGGCTGGTGAAGTCAACCTGGACCATACATCTATTTTTGCTTAGTTCGATTGTGGATGAATGTCTATAATTTGAAAATTTGTATGCCTTAGAAGATTGCACCTTTCTTGTGATATTGCATTGTGGGTTAAGCAGGAATTGGTTATTTGAGATTGGTCTGTTCCAGGTATTTATCATTTGCATTGCTCATCTTAGAGATATTTTAGATTTCATTACATCTTGTGCACCCATATCTTTTGTTGTTTCTTTATTATTTGGTTAGATTTAGGATTTAAGATCAAAATATTGCAAAATTTGATAAATTGGAGAGATACAGTTTGCTTGTAGTAAGGTCTGATTGTGATTACCAGCATTTTCACATATTATCTGAGTTGTTTATGCATTGTCATGACTTGACACCCGAGAGACCTTGGGGTGATTTTTAGTAACTTATTGTTGAAAATTACCTTTCAAGAGAGATAGAATATTGCATTCTGTCTGAGTTGTTGCTGTGCAGAAAACACCATCAACACAACGTCCTGTCAATGCCCTGATTGAACCACTAATCTTTAAGGAAGTTTATAAATTGCTTTCTACAAAAATAATCTTCCTTGTACGACATTCAATATGGGTGGCTAACTTGGTTCCAGTTCATAAGAAGAATGGGGAGATCAGGCTATGTGTAGATTTTAGGAATCTGAATAGAGCTTCGAAAAAAGATAACTACCCACTCCTTTCTCTGAACAAAGTCTTGCAAACTGTCAATGGGTCTCAAATGTTGTCATTCCTAGATGGTTATTCTGGGTACAATCAAGTGATCATTAATTATGAAGACAGAATGAAGACAACCTTCACTACTAAGTGGGGAACATTTGCTTACAGGAGGATGCCATTTGATTTGATAAACGTTGGAGCAACCTTTTAGCGTGCAATGGACATAGCATTCAAAGATTTGATTGGTAAGTGCATCATCATTTATATGGATGACTTGACAGTATTCTCTAAAGATAGACTAAACCATGCTACAGACTTGGCTAAAGTTCTTGAAAGATGTATCCAATATGGTGTTTCTCTTAATCCTAAAAAGTGTGTGTTCGAGGTTTTTGAAGGGAAACTTTTGGGACACATAATCTTGGAAAGAGGGATATCGATAGATCCAAATCAAGTCGAGTCTATTTTGAAGTTAACCATGCCAGGAAGTAAGAAGGAGATGAAATATTTCTTTGGAAAGATCAACTTTGTGAGGAAGTTTATCACAATTTTTGCAAAAAATGTTAAACCTTTGAACGAGAAGATGAAGAAAGATGTTAGAATAGACTGGAGTAATGAGGCAAAGGTTGCTTTTTCTCAAGTTAAGCAATCCATTTTGGAGGCGCTAATCCTCACCAGTCCTAACTACTTGAAGCTATTTTATATTTATTCTTTTGCTTCTAAACAGTCATGTGCAGCTGTCCTGACACAACGAAGAGAGGAGGGGGATGAAAGGCCAATTGCCTTCATGAGCTATTCATTTAAGAATGTTGAAGTCAAGTACCCACCTCTTGAGAAACAAGATTTTGCATTGGTTGGAGTTGTCAAGACGTTCAAGCATTATATCCTTCAAAGTTAGATCATTGTTGTGGTTCCTGATGTTGTTGTGAAGTCTCTACTTATGCAGAGTGAGTTGGGAGAACAAAGGGGGAAATGGATGACTATTTTGCAGGAGTTCGGTCTAGAGATTCACCCTATGAAACTTGTCTAAGGTCAAAGCCTGTCTAAAGCAATGGTGGATGCTGGTAAGAACATTACTTGTCAGCAATACACAACACAGTCATTTTCTAATGACTCTTGGTATGCCGATATTATTTATTTCATGCTCAATAATCAGTGCCCAGAGGGAATGAATACAACTCAGAGGAGAGCACTGAGAATGAAAAGCTCCCATTATATGCTCAAAGGAGGATTGCTATACAGAAATAATTTTGAGGGGGTTTATCTATGATGCCTTGATCAACAAGAAGTAAAGCACGCAATTGTTGAATTTCATGGGAAACATGGCATGGGTCATGGTTCTATGGATTCTTTAGCACATCAGATCCTCAGATCTGGTTATTATTGGCCATGTGTGTTTAAGGATGCCCACCAACATGTAAGGACATGTCATATATGTCAAACTTCTGCATCAAGAGAGTGTCATCCAGCCATGCCATTACAACTTGTTTATGAGGTAAGGCCATTTGCCCAATTGGCACTTGATTTTATTGGGGTAATTAACCAAAATTCTTTTGCAGGACATAAATTCATTTTGACTGCCACAGATTACTGCATGAGATGGATAGAAGCTATACCTTGCAAGAATAACACAACAGATGTAGTAATCAAGTTCCTCACTGAATGCATCACAACCAGGTTTGGAGTACCCTTTGCACTGGTATGTGACAATGGCCCTGTCTTTTCTTCTGTCGAGTTCATTTCATGGGCTTATGATCATAGGATTGTTTTAAAGTATTCTTCAAACTATTATCCGCAAGGAAATGGAGTTGCAGAATCAACTAATAAGAATCTCCTAGGAGTAATCAAAAAACTGTTAGAGAACAATCCTAGAGACTGGCATACCCAGTTAAGATTTGTGTTATGGGTAGATAGGACTAGGATCAAGGCTACGTTAAGGACTTCACTATTTAAGCTAGTGTATGGCCAAGAGCCTGTGTTCCCTATTCACTTGCAAATACTTGTCCTAAAATTTATGCAAAAAATTTACTCTAGTGATGATAGGATTGAAGTAAGGTTAGCTAGCTTGTTGAAATTAGAAGAGCAGAGAGATGTTGCTTTGCAACAATTCTTTAGGCACTAGGTTGTTTTCAAACATTTGTTTGAAAAAAGAGCCAAAGTCAAGGCTTTCAGGATATTAAACCTTGTCTTACTATGGGATAAAGCCAATGAAAAGAAGGGTGACCACCAAAATTTTGATAAGCTCTGGTTGGGTCCCTATCGAATTGTTGAAATCCTAGGAGAAAATGCTTTCCGGTTGAGTAGTTTAACAGGAGAACCTATTCTATTACCTGTCAATGGACAGTTTCTCAAACATTATTTTGGGTCGTAAAAGGTCCGGTATTTTGTTGGGTTGTATATATGTAAATAGTTTGTTGTTTCGTTGGTTTTGTCTTTTCCTTGTTTTTTTTTGCTTTTTGTTCCTTTGTTTTTTTTTGTGGGGACCTTCATTTTATTCAATTGAGTAAGGGGGTTGTTATCTAAAGTATACTTTGGTTACTAGGAGAGAAGTTGGTTTAAATATTTTCAGGTTTTCTGATTGGATGATTTTGTTCTAAATTCATTGTTTTATGTCCATTGTCAATGAGAGTTGTGGAAGGTCATTGAGAACAAGGTGTAAAGTAAGCAATCTTCACTAACTACGATTGAATCTATCACAAATCATCAGAAACATCTCCTTTTAATGGTATATTTGTCTTAGGACAATGGTATTGCAAGATTTGAGTGAAAAATATGATTCCCCAGATGTTGTTATGAGGTCCATGGTAGTTTTCAACCCAGTACAAATGTTGGAAATTTGACTTATTGAGAAGAAATTGAATGAAAAAAAAAGAAGAGAAAAGTGAACTCAATACTGAATGGGTGATTCCAATATCTCTACCAGTTCTATGGATGCCTGACTAGCAATAGAGCAATGCTGTTAGAAAACTAGAGGTATCTCCATTGGAGCTATGGACGCTTAGCTGGCAGCAGAGCAATGCCCAGGATATCATTGCACAACAGTTAAAGGGAATCAACTCATGTAGTTCAAATCCTGTGCATAATTGTTCAAGGAAAACTTTGTAAAAGGGTGATGCACCATAGAGCACACACATAGATTCAGAGGTAGCTAGTGTTGATTTACATTTGAGATTCTAGCTTAACCTTGTTTACTGAAATTGACCTAACTAGAATTGTGATGTCCATAAACCAGGAGTTTTGGGTAATTGAATCCCTCAGTTTCCTGAAAATGGTTAAACCATTTTCCCAGCAAGTCGCCAATTGTTATGCCTTGCATAACCACCCCATTTTAAATTTGATTAAAATGGGACCCGTTCCCCCTCTCTTTTGCTCTAAATTCTAACATCTTTTGGGCTTGTGGATTTCATTGCTTTGATTGCTTTTGAGGTCCTTAGTTGTTCATCTTTCCCATCCAAGTCATTCCCCTAGGTTGCACATTGAAAACTTAAGTTTTAAGGCAAACTTTGGATTTTCACCCTGTTTCGATATTTTCTGACCCATCTGGATTTTCCTGGATTCCATCGTAAACCTAACGAAGTAATTTCAACATTGGAAGTTCAGAGTTTCAGGCTCTTCGTGGAATTCTGCCTGGGCCAAATTTTTCTGAATTTCGCTTCACCGTTGGGTTTCTGAATTTCGGGTCACCGAGACTTACTGGTTGCTGTGAGTTTCTTAACTCTCTCTGCCCTTATGGATCTCTCGCCAATGTGTGTTCCCGAACGGTTTCCACGCCTTGCCTTGTTTGTCAATGCCTTAATTTGATTCGAGTGGGGTTTTACGAAGCCCAGTTCAATTTGACGCACTCTGAGTTGGTTGGTGAGTTTCACCTTTATTGTATTAATCAAAGCTTGCTTAGGAATGGTCCATTATTCATTGCAAACCCACTGCGAACCTTGTCGGGTGTATCTGAATTCCATCTAGGTAATCTGAGCTTGCCCCTTTTGTTCACTGCGAAGGTTTTAGCAGTTGAATCTAGGGCATCACTGGTTTGTCGTGCACATTCGTTATTTGACTCCTCGAGTAGTTTGGATCCAAAGGGATAAATATAAATCATGAATTAGATTCGAGTTGACCTCAAGATATTCGGAATTCCTCGAGTTTCGATCACTTCTTGAAAAGTCAAGCATGATGAAGGTTTTTCAGAATTCCGAAGACTCCGTGAAATTTCCATGTCTCTGAATTTTCCCAAATTCCTTCATCTTCCCAAAAGTGTGCTCTGAGTTCGGAGTTTTGGGTCATCCGCAGAATTTCGGTCTGGCCGGATTTTACTGGATTTTCTTGCAAGCTTCGAGTGACTTGAAATTGTTGACATAGGAATGATTTAGGTGATGAATGCTTGATATTCCATGATTATTTTGATGGATTTCACAATGTTATATGCATTCCTTCTCATTCGAATGATCTATTGGTGAACCTTATGCCTGCTTCGGGATTCTCTGTTCTGGCCAGATTTTCTTGGTTTCCTTTAGTTTTCAAAAGTGCGAAGTTCTAAGTCGTCCACAAAATTCCGATGCAGCCGGATTTTTCCAAATTCTCTGCTATGCTTTATGGAATTTAAAAAATTAGATAAAATTGATGAATCTAATTATGAATGCTTAAACATATCTTGCTTTAGCTTGATGAATTTCACTGTTGTATGTTGCTTGTGTTCATTTTGATGATCCATTGTTGACATTGGTGCTTCATCAGGAGAATCTTCCTGGTTCAGAATTTTCTGAAATTCTTTCCAGATTGTTTTTCCCCGGTTAACTTGAAATCCCGAACTTCATAGTGTTGATGCTTAATGGCTAATTTAATGGTTTTATCATGATTTTAAGCTAACACTTGGATGAAAATGTTGTCAACATTTGGATTCTCACATTGGTGTTTGATGAATGTAGGTTGAGTTTGGAAGGATGATGGTGGCTGGAGAGGCTAAAGGACACAAAGGGATCATCCATCTCTGAAGCAAAAAGAAAATGAAATTGGACGAAAAGAGTAGGATTCCTTAGGGCAAGATGACATTAGTCTGGTTCAAGGTTTTAGATATGAATATGAACACCCTACTACAAAGGACTAAGGCTATCATGGGATACAGTATCTGGACACTAGTTGGATGACACAATGACCTATAGTGTAATCATTAATGAATATCAATCCAACAAGAGAGAATGGGACAATACGATGGGGTAGCTGAAGAATAATATTAATGCTATTGAATGGTGAACTAGGGCTTTGCCTATGCCACTTGCGAATAGCTTGCAAAGGACATTCTTGATGATGAAGGCCAGAATGGAACAAGGTATGGGAGAAGTGGGGGAAGCAGTTAATGCAAAGTTGCATCAAAAGTCGTGCTTCCTCATTGTTTCGCTTTGCCTCTTCTTCATGCTTTTTGGTCTGAGTTATGTGGGAGATCTTGGGCCGATCTAGTGGGTTTTCATGCATTTAATGTATGTTTGACTTTGTTTAAAATTCTTCTGAGGCTGACTTGTTCTGTGACCTAATTATTGTAAACCCTAACTGGGCTGACACATCTGGTGAGTTTTATAAATATGGCATTTTTCCTCTTTTGTAAGCATTAGAAGGGGTTGGAAAAGGTTAGAAAAAAAGTTATCAGATTAGTTAGCAAGCTGGGTGATTCAGAGGGTAGAAAAAATCAAGAAGTAGAGTAGGAATTAGAAGTTATTTTATTCTAAGCAGTCGCTATAATACAAAAAGACTCAAATTGTTGCTATCTTTGGTGATTCAATACAACTGAAGACATTGTGTTCTTGGTGAATTCTTTATGTTGATCTATCTTGCATTGTTCTTGCTATTTATCTTTTGTGAATTAGGAGAGTAGATGCAGAAAGGTAGAGGATGGGATATCGAAAAAGCAAGTTAGGGTTTTTAAGTAAGATGTTTTTTGTAGTTCAGCAGGAGGAGGAGGAGGTGATGTATATTTCTGATTTTCTTGGCATAGATGGAGATAATTTGAAGACATGGGTTTCTGTACACTAGTGATCTTGCCAGATTTGTAAATGTTGCTTATCTGTTTCATTGACATTAGGAGCAACCAGACTTAAACCTACTTTATATTGTGCTCTAGAATGGTATTTATTCTGGGTTAATCATTTGATTTGAAAATATTTCAAGGAATGAAATTTTATCTTATGTTTTGTTTAAATGATGATTTGCAATCTACTGTTAAAGTTTGCATTGTGAATGAATGAAACTTTGTATCAATTATAGGTTAATTTTATTTTGTAGTTCTAGTTTAGGAATTCCTTGGAAGGTAACAAGTTTGATTAGTTGAATGAATCAACATTCTTTTTAGTTTGAAAACCTTGATCTATCTTTTTCTATTTCTTTAAGACCCTCGGTTAAAGTAGGTTTAGATAGATGTTTGATCTTGCAACAATCCATAAGCTCAAAACCAATAGGCCCCTTTAATATTACAGCCATATTGACCACTTCGTGAAACAACAACATTGTGAACCAACATCAAGGACCTTGGGAGGTGATTAGTTTGATTACTGATTGTCTCTTTCAGGAGAGGTGAGATACTTTTACTTTTATCTTACCTGCATGTTGTGTGTCAACTTGGCACCTCAACAAGACCTTGATCATGAGACCCATATACGCATCTCACCAGTAGCAAAGGAGGCAATGGTAGATTGGGTGGATTGGTTCATCTAGTTCCCCACTTTTACCTACATCAACGTGTATGGGTACTCTGGTCATCCTACTATGTTACCTCGCTATCCATAAAATAGGGTGGTATTC
Organism: Sequoia sempervirens; assembly: GCA_007258455.2. NCBI lineage: Eukaryota > Viridiplantae > Streptophyta > Pinopsida > Cupressales > Cupressaceae > Sequoia > Sequoia sempervirens. The sequence goes on along the minus strand of VDFB02105785.1, from coordinate 249,546,127 downwards.
ATAGAATTCTTGTGATATTTACATGAGGTACATTCTCTTATGCGTCACAAACTCAAGTCAACCACAAAATTTCCTTTTTAGATGGGACTTTACAGGTGCAAGATAGTGGCTAATGCCAAGGCTATGGGTCAAGAGATAGTGAGACTTAACCTTAAGTATCTCATCGAAAGATGGTCATATGATCCTTGTGGTCACTATTTAGCATGCCTTGGTCAATACTCTTCACACAACTCTTCCATGGAGAACTATTGGTTCAACAGTGAAGACGACTTCGAAGTACGAAGATGCAATTACAGCTGGTTCAGACTTCTGCAAATTGTTGACTTCCTGTCAGAGGACATGGAAGGACTATCCGATGATGATGGATAAGTTATTCTTCCCTTATTCTTCATAGATTAGGTTGGATCACATCCTCTTCAAGTAGTGGATTGGTATGCCAAGGAAAGTACATCTATTGAGGGAAGAACAAGCAATGTTGTCAGAAACAACCAACTCTACTTAGATAGTAAAAGGATAAGGAAAGTAGTTATTCCCAACACAGAGTCGCCACCAATTCATACTTCACTACCTTCCATGTCAAGATCTAAGCCTAGATATAAGACATGGAGTAACCCTCCTAGAGGATCCAGAATGTCAGGGCATACAAGGGGAAGAATGTTGATTCCTGATACAAATCAACAAGAGCAATATATGGAGACAGCCACAAATCCAACTAAGCCAGTGATGGAAACACTTACAGCTAAGACAATACTAGAGATGGAAGTAGAGCCTCCCATTCCACCACCACCATAGTAGTTGTCGATCCATATTGACTTAGAGCTGGATTCACCACCATGCGAATCTACAACACAAATCCCACTTGTCGGGAATTCATGGGTGTTGCTGTAATTAAATGTGTTGTACCTTGTCCTAGGTCATAATTACACCTTAGTTAAGTTTACTTAGGGACCACATAGGAGGTTGTTGGAGAATCTCCACTTTTGGTGGACTTGACATGTCATTACCTCATCATTTCCACCTTTTGTGGACACATCATGTGATTATCTCTCCATCTTTGGTGGAGTGATAGCTCTTCATAGTTGTCTCATGTCATAAGATTCTGACACTTGTCATAATCTTATGCCCTTCTATGTTCTTACCTTGGCTATATAACCAAGGGGTCTCTCTCATTGTAATTAATTAGAATCATATCATATCAATCAATGACATTGAATACAATTTATTATTGTTATATTCTCTCTCTCTCTCTCTCTCTCTCTCTCTCTCTCTCTCTCTCTCTCTCTCTCTCTCTCTCTCTTCTTGTGCTTTCCATTTGGTCCATAGATCTTGGGTGGCAGCCATAGCCAATTCTAACAATGGGCATAACATTCATCCTTCTAGTGAGGTTAGTCAAGATTCATCTTGGCTTGAGAATCTCCTAGGAAGGAAGAGAGAGGGGTCATCGTACCAACTGGACTTCACATAATTTGACCATGTTCCTCAAGACATGTTGGAGAAGAAACTCAAGAAGCAAGTCCATGTGGGAAAGAATGCTGACAATGAGATTGTCATTGAGACCGCTACACCACCTAAAGACAAAAATGCAAATGAGGTAGAGGTTGATGACTTCACCTTGTTGAAGGTCAACCTCGACAAGACCACATGTTAGGTTGAAGTGGATCTCTTTGAATTTGAGTCAATGAGTTTCAAAGAAAGAATGGTGAAGAATGGTAAAGACAAAGCAACCCTAAAGGCTAAAAACCAGCAGCTGCGACTGTATATATCCAACTTGATGCATGGAACATCAAACATCTATGCCTTGCTTCCACAGATGTTGGAGCTCCCTGCAGAACAAAATTAGCTAAGTCAGTTGATCCTATATGGAAAGCACTTGAGAGATCAAGTGGAAGAGTTTGTCATTAGGGGTCAGTGTATACTTGTAAAGTTGTACCAGCTAAGGTAAAGGGCCCATGACCTTCACGTGGAGATCTAGGAATCATAGCGAGACACAACAGAGAAGAGGCCTATAGATGAGATCACTATCTTAGACTTGTAGATGGCATACAATTCAGTTACTATAGAGGAGAACAAGCAACATCTTTACACTTGGAAAGAACAACTTGTGTACAAAGAGAAAGATTATGATACAAAGTCTATGGAATTGATTGAGTACAGATAGATCATGGTAGGTGTTATCAAGTTCGTGAGAACATTGGTAACATCTATCCCTTGCATTTACTAGCATGAAGGAGGTGCATACATCAAGCTAGCTGAGGTACAAACATAGTTTTAGGATCTCATCCATAGCAGTTTTTGTGGTGATCCTGTTGATTGCAGGTTAAGTCAGATCGCAACCATGTCGGCAAAGTTGGATGACACAACTGCAAAGACTATTGAATATCAGGAGCAGATTGCAAGTGTCAAGGAAATGTTTCCATGACACATCATCATCTTGCAAAGTATCAGTTGTTTAGATGCAGAGACAGTCAACGACTAGTTAGAAGAAATGATGACTCGAGTTGATGAGGTGTAAACAATTAGTTAGGATGTCCTATCCCTCCAAAATAGAATTTATGACACAAGAGTTAACTTGATGCTTCTTTCCAAGTTAACTCATTATCCCACTAATTGTGCATGTCTATTTTGGAGGCACTTTTGTATATTAGACTTCTCTTTTAGTTTAGAGTTAGTTAACTAAATTAGACTTTCCAATTAACTGTTAAGTTACCTACTTTTAGACATGGGAATAAATCTTGTAGTTTGGCAAGAACTAAGTGTTAACTCAAGGAGGTTTTAGGGTTTTGTACTCCTTCAAGCTTCAATAAATAAGAGCAACCTTGCTCATTATTGTTTAACTTTTATTACTACACAAAATTGTTGCATCGTTGTGCCACCAAACTTTCAAGTCAATATTTGTTCACTCTTGGATGAGAGCTATTTGGTTTGATCGCAATTGTGTATGATTTTGTACCTTTGTTGTTCCAAATCTTTGTAAATTATTAAGCAAGTTTGAAGAAATATATCAAAAGGCTAATGTGCAATTTGATCGAAAGTTTCAATTTCTATCAACGTTTGTTTTTATAGTCTATTGTTTCAATCTACACCTTGGACAGGTGTTGACGCCTCCTTGGGAATTTGGAGATTAATGGTTATCATTTGATGTTGTTTTATGATTTGTATTTCAGCCTTCACCTTAGACAGGTGTCGTCAGCTCCTCGGGAATCCTAATATCTAGTTCATCATTTTGTGTTGTTTCTAGTAATCTACATCTCAGCCTACACTTCAGACAAGTGTCGTCACCTCGTTGGGAATCTTGAGAATTAGCTTACCATATGAGTGTTTGCTTGCATAAGACCTTATTCCAGCGTAGATCTGAAAGTTCAGAGCCTTTGGATGCATTCTAAGAGACAGTAGGCCCAAATATCCAACCATTCACCAAATATTGCTCCTACACCCTCTTGCTCTGTTTTACTTGAGGAGGTAGGATAGTTTAGCATAGTTGTAGTTAAGGCATGTAGAAACTAGAGAAAACCTTAGCTACAACGCATTGAGTTTTATCACCTTTGTGCCCTGCCACTAAGTAAAAAAGATAGGAAATTTAGAGCACTTTACTTTTTACGCAATAACAATAAAAGAGGGAGCTTCCCCTTCTAATTTGAAGAGCAATTAATTCTATGCATAGCTCTCTATTGTCAATACATACTCCAAAGGTGCGAATTGTAATGCCAACATTATTCTTACCACCACGATACATTATGTTATGTGTCTTTCTCTACTCCTTGCTTTCACATTCAAATTTTGATTCAAATGTTGACAATATTTTGTATTGCCAGTAATATGCCCAACTATCTCTCATATGATTTGTGTATTGTAACATGTTTGTTTAAATCCACCAATGTCTTTTATTTATGTGTGTAAGAAAATATGTGAATTATACTAACAAATAACACACAATAGATGCAATATATTATAGTAAGGAAATCTAAATTAACAAAACATAATTCAATAAAGTGATTCCTTAAAAAATTCCATCTCCCTCTATTCTTAAATGTCCTAGTAATTGTGCTCTCAAATCTTAATTGTGCACTAAATCACTGGGATGCCACCTAAGAAATGAGTAGCCACTAAACTAGAATGCATAAACTTATGCCTACATCTACATGATTTAATGATTCAGCCTAATGATATGATGAAATGACATGATGAATGAGTTGTTGTATACAGAATGATATGAAAATGATGCAAAGCATAATTAAACTATTGAAGATGATATGGAAATGACTCTAAATGTTGAATTTAAACAAACTAAGAAACATCTAAAGGAGCCATGATTCTAATCTAATTGCTAAACTATTCTAAATGTTGTATCAAAATGCAATTAAGTTCTCAAATGCTAAATGAATTCATCCATAGTAATGTTATGCAATCTTCTCCTATGAAAAAGTTGTAAATGGGCCTCAATTTATAGATTTCACCAAGGCATCAGGTGAGTTGGCAACAATGAACAATCAGGATTCGATCTGGAGAGATCAACGGTGAGGAATGGGGAAGATGGAGAAAACAAGGCAATTGTTCCCTTTCGTAAAACAATCTTGCCAAGTGTAGAAAATAATCAATTGAAAGAAGAAGCCATGCGTCCTTGAGTTGGTTAAAATTGTTGAGAGTAAATATCTATTTTTAAAATTAAGAATAATTATTTTCATGCGACACATGGTGAGTTGGAAGATGAGGTGGAAGGAGGTTAAAAGAATATGGAGAAATGTGACAAAATTCAAATTTAATGAAAGGGAATTAATCAAACAAAACAAATTAGTTAAACTTGTTTGTTTAATTAAATCATGAAGAAAGTGATTTAGACAAGAAGGAATAAGAAATACGAACTATGTAAATAAATTTTGCAATTTATTTATATAGTAGAGGAATAAAGATTCTATTAATTAAATAATTGATATTTAATTAATATTCTCCAGACCAATTTTGGATGTATACATTTTGCCCCTCTTTGAAGTGATGTGTTTACGCATTGCTTCAAAGAAAAATTTACTAGTGCTGCTAAAATTTTGATGATGCCCCAGATAGTGATTTCAAAAGGTAACAGATGTATGCCCCCTCGGGAGATAAATTGAGGAATTTTTTATGATGAAAAGGTTTTTGATGATTTTTGAAAATTTTAATTGATTTGTGATGATGATGATGATGATAAAATTCAGCGTTGATGACATTCCAATCATTTATCTCCCGATATGGAAGAATTTGAGTCGCCCCAATTAATTGAGCCTTTTAAAAATTAAAATATCCCACCAAACTTACCCTTTTAATTACCCTTTATTAAGAGTAAAACGTCAAAACATGATTCAATTGTGCATTGGTAATTTTGAAAATTAGTGAAGTGAGAGAGAATTTTTGAATATTTGAGCAAAATGTTGATCCCCTATGATACTCATCGATTCGAGCGGATGCGGTGACACAATCGACCAGCGGGATATGGACCTCCAGTATGGATTTTGAAACCTTTCTTTTGAATTTTAAATAATTTTTCCTACCCTTAAATTTTAGAATTTTAAATTTTTAAAATTTTCGGTGCATACGAATTTTTGTGTGGCACATAGGCTAGATGTTTCAGCGCATCCACCAAAAGTTTTAGCATATAGATTAGATTTAGTGGCCCACAGTCTGTAATAGCGCATCTACCTTTGGTGCATTGATGGTCTGTAATGGCACATTAGGGTTTTAGGTAGTGTGTTTCTGAGAAATGGTGCATTAGATTAGGGTTTCAACTCATAAGGGAGATTCTCCAACGTATTTGATAAAATGGCGCTTCCAAGAGATTCTCCAACGCATTGATGAAATGGCGCATTGGAGGAATCTTCTAGTGCTTTGAATGAATCAGCGCATCTGTGTCCTGTAATAGCACATTCAACACTTTTAACGAAACATCTGCCCTTTTAGCGCATAGAAGCTCTGTTATGGCACGTCTAGGACAAATTTGAGGATTGTTTGGTTTTTCTCCTAAAATTTGATGATGTTTAATCGCATCGACCAATGATTTGTTGTTGATGATAAATTAGATGATTTAGTGATCTCATGATAGGTGAGATGCACTAATGATGATGTTGTCTTGACCTCATGATAGGCAAGAATCAAAACAAATGTTCACGAGATTTGATGGAAATCTCACTAGAACTGATAAGGTGATTGATTGATGTTTCATTATTTTGTTGATTTGATTGATTAATTGATGTGTTGATTGACATGTTTTATAATGATAGGAGATAGATTTAGATAATCTTCAGTCTCGAGAGAGGTTCCCACGGATTTGGGAGATGATTCCACATTTATCACAGGCTGATAAAGATATTATTGAGCAATGCAGATTATCCTCACTCATTAATATGTCTCAGATTAGGATTAATCAGGGATTGTTGACTGCATTGGCAGAGAGGTGGCATAGCGACCACAACACTTTTCATCTGGCCATTGGAGAAATGACTGTTACACCAGAGGATGTTTATAGGATATTGTGGATTCCTGTGGTAGGTGATATCGTGACCTATGATCACACTGAGTAGGGAGGTACAGATGCTCTACGTCAGATATTTCATGATGACCATATTGTTGGGTATGAGATACCATGGTAGGAGATGTTTGAGAGATATGCCCCTTTTCCTTCCATGCTTGCGGGATTTGTTGGTGGCTTTTTATGTCTTGACAAGAGGACAAAGGGATTGTTTGTCGGTTGGGGTCGGACATTGGAGTAGATGATTCAATTTGGGACCTATTTCGCTTGGGGTTCATGTATGCTTGCACAGTTATACCATGATTTGCACTAGGTAGGGTACCTCATAGGATCCAGTTTGTCCGCAAGTGTGACCCTCTTACAGATGTGGGCTTGAGAGCATATTGCGATGACATGACTAAAGATAGATAGATTTTGACCATTTAGGAGACCATATGTTTATGGTTATGCAAGCCCAGTTGTCTAGCATAAACTGGGAAAACTAGAGTATTAACGACGAGTACTTGATGACTTGGATTTTGTTACTTGGTAGTCGTATGTAGACTACGAGTAGGGGTTGAGGATCACTTGGAGGTGCCTTATTTTATGACTACCAAATACCGTATTGGACAGGCATGCTTCATTATCAAGAGATTCATGTTACAGAGGGTGCTTAGATAGTACAGGAGAGTTCAGGGGATGCCTCAGGGATTGGCTATGTATGCGCAGAGGTAGCATGATGCGGCCAAGTGGGGGCCCATGTTATCTTATGATGTTGCATGCAATGAGTATCATCATTTACAACCAGTGATCTGGGAGTACCTTTCGGATATTGTTGAGGGATTTATGACTGAGGAGTACTCACAGTATTTTGTAGAGCATCCATTTTTTAGGATTTTGAGACCTGATGAGCCAGTGTCGGTGTTAGAGGATGATGAGGATAGACCACCCAGACGGAGGAGGGGTAGAGGTGGAGGTGAGGAGGAGGCAAGAGGTAGTGATGATGGTGGGGATGACGGCAGTGGAGGAGATGGTGCCCCTCAAGGGTTTGATGTTAGAGTGCCTCACAGGAGGCAATCCTTAGTGGCAGCAACGCAACATCAGGTGCAAATATGGTTTCCCTCACAACAACAATAATCTCATATCACAACATTGCATGCCCAGGTTCAGACCTTTCAAGGCCAGTTGACACAAGTGCAGGGACAACTATAGACACAGACACAACTATTGGCACAGGTTTAGGCACAACTCTTACAGGCCCAGGGATAGATATAGACTTTGACAACTGAGAGGGATGTTGCCAGACAACAGCTAGCTCAAGTGCAGGGTCAGTGACAAGTACAGGTACAAAGCTAGGTTGTTGCATTGACTGTGGAGAGAGATGCACTGAGGTGACGGGCAGAGCAGGCAGAGGCTATCATTGAGAGATTGCAGTAGGTTGCGACAACTATTGGGACTTCATATTATTTCAGTGATATGATATGTCATGGATGCAACATGTGTTATGATTCTATGATGTTTTTATGAATGATGTCTATATGCTATTATTTTTTGTTTTGTACTTTGATGATGCAACTATGTATGATGCAATAGATGGATAATGATGTCAATGAATGTTAATGCAGAAATGGATGAATGGAATGATTAAATAATGGTGGATTAATTCTACATGTTCTTATGTATGCATGCTATTATGATGTTTTTGTATTTTTCGATGCAAATATATGGATGTATGGATGAATGGAAATTTACATGGGTTGGTGTTTTGTAATGCAAATGGATGAAAATGATATGATCAATGCTATGTTTTTGGATTTTTGTGATGCAAATATATGATCTAATGAAAATGAATTCTTTAGAAAATGACATGGTAATGCATTTGTTTTTTGATTTTCATGATGCAAATATATGATCTAGTGACTAAATGAAATGACAAAATGATATGATAATGCTATGAATGATGTCCTAATGCTCATGCATGTAAAATGTGAATGATCTTTTTGGCAATGTCAAATGTACTCAATCTGTTAATGATAGAAATAACATCAGCCTTGGAGAGATCTATAAATAGCAAAACAACATCTAGTATGAATGCAACCTAAACATGCAACTCTAACAATGTAATGTTGTCATCCCAGTAATCAATTTATTGTGCTTGGTATCATCATTGAGCTTTTAAAATGTTGAAAGTGAGTACAAACATAAATGGTATAATTAACCATTATGACCTGAGTACTACTTCCATAATGTTTGATAGTGCAAGTTAACACAATCATCTAGGTATAATTAAATCGAGATGACCTAAGCATTCCTTGCGTAAATAGACAAGAGTTAACCCTTTTCCCATGCGAATCTAGAATGTCATCAGTGATACTTTGTAGAGCACATCCCATGATAATTCACATAGTAGTAATGATCAACTCACAGAAAATAGACAAAGAAAAATATCATTCTCGATCATAGCTTCAATAGTTCTTGACATACTTTAGTTGCTCATGAGAAATGATAACAACAATCATAATGCAAATAATTTGAACATTTGTGTGAAAGTGATAAAAACTGTGATTCAAAGTATTGCCACCAAATGAAACTTGTTTTTGATTGACTTTGTTGTTGTTGGTTGAGATGATTGTTTTTGGTGAGTTTGGTTGATGTTCAAAGTTGTAGCCCATTTGATTGTTGTGTTTTCGCTATGTTGTCATACTATTGTTTGTCTATTGCTTTGTAAGCTCAAAGATGGATTGCCCCTAGTGAGTTCAAGATTTTTCCCCTAGTGGAAACAAACCAATTTATTATGGATATGTACAATGATCAAGAAGCCAAGGTGAGACACAACCAACATAGTAGAATATGTACATGAGGCTCAAATGAAGGATGTGGATAGTGATAGCACATAACCAATGTGGTCAACACATGTTCCAATAAAGGAAGAAGCCAGCCTATCACAAATAGCACCTGTTACCAAGTTTTCACTACTTGCTTCTATTGCACTTTTTTAGATTTTATGATTTTTTTGTATTTTTCTCTTTTTTTGCTTTTTTTTGTATTTTTTGTCTTTTTTGATTTTTTTGTTGTCACCAAGATGCTTGTTTGCTAGGTTTTCACCAGGGTGACCATTTTTTCAGGACATTTTTTGATATTTTTTGGATTTTTTTCAAGACCTTTTCCGATGTAGCTAATGAATCATGTGTAGAATTTCTTGAGATGGAGGTTGTTCATGGGCTCCTCAAACAGGTCCCCTTCTAGCGTGGATAACTGGTATGCTCCTGAACCATAGACTAACACAATGACAAAGGGCCCCAACCAATTCGGTTCAAACTTTCCTTTCTTTTCTCTATCTTGTTGGTTGTGTGGATTCTCCTTCAACACTAAGTCACCCATTTGAAATGTTTTGGGTTTGACTCTATAATTGTAACTTCTGGACATCCGTTGTTGGTAGACTTTCAGGTGGTTCACTCCATGTTTGCGTCGTTCATCTAACAATTCTAGTTCTTGCAGTCTTGATACCCGATAATCCTCATTAGAGATGATACCCTTCAATGAAACCTTGAGAGATGGCAATTGCACTTCAATGGGTACAATGGCCTCAGATCTATATACCAGAGCATATGGTGTGGCTCTGGTTGGTGTATGAATACTGGTGCAGTACACCCATAGAGCAGGGTTTAATTGGATGTGCCAATCACGTCCTATGTCATTGACTATTTTCTTCAAGATTTTTAAAATAGTTTAGTTGGAAGCCTTTGCCTGACCATTTCCCTGAGGATAATATGGTGTAGAGAAGTGATGTTGGATATTGAAATTCTCACACAATTCTTGCATGTCTTGATTTTTTAACGATCTTCCATTGTCAGTAACAATGGGTTGAGGGATGCCATACCAACAAATGATGTAATTGAGGATGAATGATGAAATTTGCTTTCCTGTGATGTTGGTTAGAGGAACAACTTCAATCCAATTTGTGAAGTATTTTGTAGTTGTGATAATAAACTTGTGTCCATTTGATGAAGATGGATGAATTTTACCAACAAGATCTAGTCCCCACTGACAGAAGGGCCATGTTGATGTAAAAGGTTGGAGTTCCTGAGCTTGTGCATGGATGAGGTCATTGTGAATCTGACACTTTTGACATTTCTTCACAAACTAGAAAGACTCCTTCCCCATGCTTGGCTAGTAATATCCTAAATGAAGGAGTTTCTTGGCTAAGGTTAGACCACTTGAATGTGTTTTGCAAACACCCTCATGAACTTTCCGTAAAGTCGTTTCATACTCGTTGTGTTCCAGACATCAAAGAAGAGTTTCATCGAGACCTCATCGGTATAGTACATCCACAATAAGAGTATGTCGGGCGACTCGATGAATGAAATTGCATTTTTGATTTCGAGACAGGTCGGGTGGAAGGATGTTATCTTTTAGGTAGGTATAAATTTCACCATAGATTGAGGCATTGGTATCGGTGATAGATGACATGGGACTCAGTATCGTCATAGGCAGGGGAAAACAATTGTTCCACCAAGAACTCGTAATGACTTCTCTTCTCGGGAATTTGTAATAAGGAAGCAATAGTGGCCATGGCATTGGCGACTTTATTGTCCACTCTTGAAATCTGTTCAAATTTGATATCCACAAAGTATTTCTTAAAATCATTAAGCATTCTTTTGTAGGGCATCAGTTTGTCATCTTTTGTTTGATAATCATCATTGACTTGGTTAATGACCAATTGAGAAACTTTGTATACTTGCAATTCTAGGATCTTCCATTCTACAACTATTTTAATGCCAATGATTAAGGCTTCATACTCTACCATGTTGTTGGTACAAGGAAACATCAGTCTGTATGATTTTGGTATGGTGTGTCCTTGTGGAGTGACAAATAGGATTCTGGATCCTAATCCATGTTGAGTGTGGGATCCATCAAAGTATAGTGTCCATTATTTGGTAGCCAAGGTGAGGACATCAACATCTAGAAATTCAATATGTAAAGGATGATTATCTGGTAGAGGTGCTTCTACTAACTGGTCAGCAATTTATTTTCCTTTATTGCTTTCCTATCCACATATTGGATATCAAATTCACTAAGTATCATGACCCACTTAGCCAGTCTTCTAGTTAGGTTAGCTTTGCTAAGAAGGTATTTAAGAGGATCTATTTTGGCTATTAACTTGATGGTGTGAGTTAGCATGTAGTGTTGAAGTTGTTGGGTAGTGAAAACTACTGCCAGACAAGCCTTTTCAATGGAGGTATAATTGATCTCATAATCGTTTAGTGTCCTACTAATGTAGTAAATTGCTCTCTCTTTTCCTGCTAGATCTTCTTGTGCTAATAGAGCTCCCAATGATGTCTGAGTTGTAGCAATGTATAATAGTAGTGGCTTTCCTTTCGCTGGTGGTACTAGGATAGGTGGACTCATTAGATACTATTTCAATTGGTTGAAGGCTCCCTCACATTTCTCATCCCATCAGAAAGAAACATTCTTATGCAACAAATGAGTGAAAGGATGGGTCTTGTCTGCTAACTGTGAAATGAATTTATGGATTGATTGAAACCTCTTGTAGAGATTGAAGTTGGCTAATGTTCTTCAGCGATGGCATTTCCATGATAGCTTTAACTTTGGTCGGGTCTACCTCAATCCCCTTTTCTGAAACTATGTACCCTAGGAATTTGGCTAACGTCACCCCAAACACACATTTCTTGGGATTTAGTTGTACATTGAATTTTTCCAATCTAGTGAAAATTTTCTAAGATCTCCAAATTCCCCTCTCTGGTATATGATTTAGCTAATAAGTCGTCCACATAGTCTTCCATGAAAGTATGCATCATATCATGAAAAATTGTTGTCATGGCACACTAGTAAGTAGCTCCTGCATTCTTCAATCCGAATGGTATGACGTTCCAATAGAATATTCCCCATAGACAGGTGAAGGTTGTCTTATCTTGATCTTCTAGAGCTATTTTGATTTGGTTTTATCCGTAGAAACCATCCATCAGTGATAACATTCCATGTCTTGTTGTCAAGTCTACTATGATATCTATGTTTGGTAGAGGAAAAACATCTTTAGGACAAGCTTTATTAAAATCTCAGAAATCTCTGCAGATACGAATGTTGTTGTTAGGCTTTGAAACTAGTACAATATTGGAAATCCACTCAGCATAGCCAATGGGTCTAATGAATCTTGCATCTAACAACTTCTTCAGCTCTGCTTTGACCAATAAAACGATATGTGGGTGCATTTTCCTCAACTTCTGCTTGATTGGTTTCACTCTTGGTGGTAATGATAGCTGATGCATGATGAGTTCTGGATCAATCTCCGACATGTTGGCATATGACCAAGAAAAGTTGACTTGTTTTTTTGTGAAATTTTTGAGAAAGCTTGGTTTTTCTCAGTCTATCAAATATGTTGCTAGATGGATGGTCTTTGTTGTTTCTTCATTGCCGATGTTGATAGACTATGTGGGTTCAATCAAGACCCTTGATCTTTCTTGAAAGTGTTTTGGGAGAGTATCAAATCTTCCATCCTTTAACGCCTCAGAGAGGTTTTTGCCATTAGATGCGCTCTTTATTTTTACTTTTTCTGGATCTAATACTGCCATTGAATTATTTTCACCATCAGATCTATTTTTTGCATTATTCATTTTGCAACTAGAAGATTTGATACTCCCTTGTGTGGAAGCCTAGTTACAATGTTCATTGGTGGAATCTATTTCAGGATTGTTGGCATAGAGGAAGTTAACAATGGTCCTGTCGTTTGAAAATGTAGGGATGCCAAATGTCTTGGTTAGGTCCCAATCTATGAGCTCAGGATGTACTAGGGGTAAGAAGTAACCAGACTGATTAAGGTCAGAGATGGTAAGAGTTCTGATAGTGGTGTCTTCAATTTGTCCAATAGTAAAATCAAGGTCTATAAGGTAACTTTCCTCCAAATTATCTATTTCACTTTGATCTGAATTGTCTTCGCTAGAATCATCAAGGTATTGCGATCCTAATTCAAGCGGTCTAGCACCTGAACCTTGTCCCTCTTCGAGTAGGGGTGCATACTTGTGTACCACATCAATATCCTTGTCGTAACAAGACTCTTCTGATAGGGAATCCCACTCATATTCATTAGAATCATTTTCATGCTCATCACTAGCTTGTAATTGTAGGATTCTTTCAACCACCTTTTCTTTTGTATCCTCTTTATAGCCCAGCCCAGTCTTGTCTTTTGGATTAATTAATATGGGTTGAATGGGTTCTACAATTCCTTCTTTCCTTTTTCCTACAGGACCTTTTCCCTCATATCCCATCTTTTCCAAGATGGTGAAGCTTTTTCCATATTGGGTTGTTTGTACAGTTGCAATTGTTGTTTGGGATTCTTCTTCATCCTTATAGAGCCAATTTAGAATATCTTTGTCTTCTGTTTCATCAAACCTAGTGCTTTCTTTTATAAACCGACCATCAAATTTGGTAATTGGTGGTGATTTTTGTTGTGTTGATGTGGAGGGTTGCCCATATGACTTCGGGGAAGAGAACTATGAAAGACATAGAGATCGTTCAAAGAAATATTCACCAACACCTTTGTCTTTGACTTGGACTTTTTCATCAAATTTCTTTGACAAGGCATTCAATTGGGCTTCATGATGTGATGAGGTGGACGAAGCAACTTCTTTCTTCTTAGTCTGTTTAGACATGGAACTAGATTGACCTTCATGATTTGAGGAGATGACCAATGGTTTGGATGAAGCACTTGATTGGCTTTGATCATTGGAAGGGGTGGAAATGGAAGCTTCTCTGTTATAAGGCACAAAAACATCTTGGACAGATTTCAGGGTATTGTAATACTAAGGACTATTTGAATCGACCGAAATGGTGATTTCTTGGCCACCACAAGGAAATTTCAAACATTGATGGTAGGTTGATGGAACTACTTGCATTTCATGGATCCATGGGTGACCCAATAGTAAGTTATAGGTCAAATCCTTGTCTAAGATTTGGCAGATTACATCTTTCTGAATTGGTCCTACTTGAATACGTAAGACAATCAATCCCTGTGAAGATCTTTCCTCGTCATCATATGCTTTTATTGTAATCTTTTTCTTTGAATCAATTGCATTCTTAGAGAATACCATGGCACAAACAAGCTTTAAGGTACATATATTCAGGCTGAATCCTCCATCTATTAGGACGCATTTTACATGGTGTTTATGAATGAGAACTTTGATGTGGAGAGCAACATTGTGGGGATGAGAAATAAATGCGTCATCATTTTCAAAAAAAAGGATAGGCAATGTGGTGTGGTCAAATGTCCCACATGGCTTTGAATTTACAAACTTCTAGATTCGTTGGTACTATTGTATCCACTAGGGATTTCTCTAAAATCTCTTTGTGGGCAAGTGAAATCTTGAGCAATTCTAATATCGATATTTGTGCAGGGATCTTTTGTAATTGGTCCACTATGTTATATTGATTGGACGATGTAGCGGGAGTTTTGGATGAACTTCCTTTTAAGACATATTTGGCCTGTGCTCTTGTGGTTGTGTTCACCGGTGTGTTGTCTTGTTTCCCATTAATTTTAATGACATTGATTTGGGTATCCATTGCAGTCATATCTGGTTTGATGTCATTGATTTGATTTTTGAGAACAATGATGTCTTGTTCTTGTTCGATTGAAGTGTCATAGATTGGACTATCAGCTACAATAACATCTTGATGGTCATTGGTTTCAATTGTATTCATTTGGTTTTCTAGTGCTGAAATATGATTTATGACAGTATCATGGACATAGTTTACATTCTTTCCCTTGCTGTTGATTGTAGAGAACTCCCCTTTTTCATAGTTTGGTAAAGGATTTTTAAATGCCCCGTGATCTGCATCTGTTTGGGGTTCCTCTATTTGTACGATCTTGTTATCTATCAAATCTTGTATTTTGTGTTTCAATTGAATGCAACTATTTGTTTGATGGCCTTTGCATCGGTGAAATTCATAATAATAGGCATCATTCCACCATGGCGATTTTACTTTTGGTTCAAAGCCTCGAGTGTCAAGTAGCGTTATGAGATTATTTGCAAGAAGTTCCCTTAATGTAGATTCATGTGATTGACCCAAAGGTGTGAATTTTCTACAGTTTGATTGTGTTTGATAAGATGGAGGTTTTGATGTGGTGTTACTTTGATTATGGTTGTTCTAATTATTGGACGGGTTGACATTTTGATTAGTGCCTTGATTGATGTTTTGATTGGTCTTGGTCGGGGTTCCCGATAGATTAAAGACCGGTTTCACATTATGTGTTTCAGTGGCACCATCATTGGCATTCTTATTCCTTTTCCAAAATTTGGGTTTCTCATTGTTGTGATGGTTGGAAGAGCTAGCATTGTTTGATCCTTCATTGTGAATTTTCAATGCCCCTCTTTTGACTAAGGCTTCTTCGATTTTGACACTGTTTTCTATCATCTTTTCAAAGTTAGAGGGACATTGCAATTGCAGCCTATAACTCATTTCACTATTAAGGTTATCAATGAAGATCTCCATCTTTTCTCATTCGGGTATGGGACAAGCATATTGAGCAAATAACCTTCTCCACCTTTGTAAGAATATGAGAAAGGCTTCCCCTTGTTTTTGTTTGGTATTACAAAGATCCTTCATGGTTATCTCATGTGCAATGTTATAGGAATATTGTGTGATGAATTGGTTAACAAGTTCTTGGAAATATTTTATGCCTGGTTGTAGTTTTGAAAACCATTCCATATAGTGACCTCCCAAGTTGCGAGAAAAAAGTCTCATTAAATATGTATACTCATGAGCAAATTCAAGACTCATGGTTTGAAATTTTCCCACATGGTCTATAAGGTCTGATTTTCTATTGTATTTGTTATATTTTGGTAATTCACAATTTGGAGGAAATGGTATCATGTTTAACCTTCTATCAAAGGGATAAGGACAAATATCTTGTAACAAGTATCTTTTTGGAGTCCCTCCTTGAATATCTTGCAATTGTTGTTGAAGGTTTTACATCTGATGTGTTAGGATAGCCATTTGATCTATAGGAGGTGTTTCAGTCTCAGTTTTCTTTGGGGTTCCCTTCAATTTATTGACATCAAAGTCACTTGGTAATTTTAACCCTTGGTTTGCTAAGATTAGGAGGTATTTTTCAAAGATTCTTTCTAGGAATTTATGGATTTTGGAATCTTGATTGGCTTGTTCTATTTCCTCCTCTGTTACCTCTTCCATTTCGTTTTGAGAAATCTTGTGAAAGGGATTTTCCTCTAGTTCAACCATGGTATTTTGAGATTCAGGTTCTTTGTCCTTAAGTTTTTATTTTTGGAAGTGATGAAGGTTTGCTCAATCTTGACCGTTATTTGAAAGTGCCAAAGGGATACCTAGGTTGAATAGAATAATGAATTCTATTGATGTAACCAAGGTGATAAAATTTGATGTAAAGTGTATTGTTTCGAGATGAAGGATGATAAGTCCTGATGGGGAAACTCAACTTTATGATCAAATTTTGGGTTTTTGATGATGATTGGGCACTTTTAGATGTGTGATCAAAGTTTAGGTAAAGGATTTCACTCGTAGAAGTCAATTTTAACAAGTTAGACTCTAGGGAACTTAAGGAATAATTTTGAACTTGAGAAGATTCTACAATTTTGGTTCCAATCGTGAAATGGGAGACAAATTTCCTCTCTAGACGAGATGTTCAAACCTTTGGAAAAGTCTTGGATTTTGGCAATAGTAAAACGAATACAAGCCAAGGTTATTCTTTGAAGCTTTTTTGTAGAAATTGAAGAGCAATCTGTCTCTAAATTCGTAGAGTGTTGAGAGACATTTTTTATGAGCTTTTGGACTAAGAGCTATGGTCTTTGGTTTTTGGATTTTAATCTTTCATGAAATCATTTGATAAAGACCATGTTTAGACTCTGTCATTTATGAGGAATGATTCTGAATTGGAAATTTTTTCTAAATCTAGTTTCAAAATGTTGGATAAAGGTCAAATTCAGCTCTTTGGTTATGAATTTTGGTGAATGCCTTATTACAGTCAGTGAATGTGCTGAAAGGAAAATTCCCTATGGCAGGGCTTAGATGCACCACAGAAAGACTGAGATGCACCACATAAAGACTAGGATGCGTCACATGATTAAGTGAATGGGCCACAAAATAGCTCAAATGCACAAAATTTTTGGGTCTATGCGTCACATAATTTGGTAAATGTGCCACATAATTTAGCGTATGTGTTGGAAAAAGCGGTGAATGCGCTATAACAGAAGGTGGATGCATTGGAAAAATGAGTGGATGTGTTGTAACAGAGGGTAGATGCACTGGAAAAAGCAATGAATGCATTGGAAAAATTAGTGAATGCGCTGAACTGAGGAATGTAACAATTTGCTACCAATTTTACTTAGTTTTTCTATTTATTTTTTAGTCAGAGAATGATTTGTTTCAAGTGATGTGTTCTGAATCACAGTTCTACACTTTTCCAGTGTGTAAGGTTTTGTTTGGAGTTTGTTTTGACAACATTTTGACAAACAAAATCAAGCACAATGTACATTCCTTAGGGTTGTGAAGGATTGTATTCTTTTGGATTCCATGCGGGTTTTACCCCAACCACACTTATTCTTAGTGGATAAATTTAGAAGCTTGGCCACACGAGCTCCCCCTTATAGTGCACTCATTTCTCAAGTCAACCAAGCTTCCAGCCCCCATAAAACTCCCATGGCAAGCTGATCATCTCTACTAAAAACTGCGAGAATGTGGATGCCTATGTAATGATCGTTGTTGCACCAAAGAATAGATAAAGGTTTTGGCCAATCTACAACAAGGGTTTTAGTAAGGACTTTCCGTTCGTGGGGGTTGATCCATGTAGCGAGAGACCATTGTTTCCCTTCTTGTCATAACCAACCTCATGATATTGGCCTTTGTTCCAGTATCCACACTTATATATCGGTTGGAAATGCGCTTGGATTTAGTGTGTTACTAGTTGGGTCATTCCCTTGGGCGAGTACTTTTTCCCACAAGGCAGGCCCTCTAGGTTAAACACAAGCAAGTGAGTATACCCGTAGTCAATCTATCATTATTTCACATTAATAAAGAGAGAACACGTTGTATACCCTACTCACACTCACAGATAAATAAGAATGGGTCTGGCTTTTTGATCACCTAGTTAAGGGGAGAGCATATGCCTACCATTCAATACACACAAAAGATAATGAAAATGAATGGATCTGGATTTTTGGTCACCCAGTTAAGGGGAGAGCATATGCCTATCATTCAATACACGCAACAGGCATGGGGTTCTTTCCTTTTTAATTGTCTAGATTCCTAATTTAAGCAAGAAGGAAATAAATCAAATCTAGTCCCTACATCAAATTTATCAGTAGTTTGCCATAAAATTTTTCTTTGACAAGTGTTCTTGAGTTTCAACAAACTATATAGTAGTGTTTATGAAGCCTGCACAACAAAAAAACACATATTAGTTTTTAGACTTGGAATAAACTTGCAGAGAAAATAAAATGTGCCATTACAATAAGCTGATGCACTAAAAAGGTAAATGCGCTACAAAACTAATTGAATGCGCCACAAAAAACATGAAATGTATCACATAAATAGGTGAATGTGCCATAGAAATACCCTGATCTTCCACAAAATGGCATGAATGCATCGAAGAAACCAGTGATTGCGCCAAAACAGTCAGTGAGTGTGCCAAAGAATCTTTCGTATGCACTGGAGGAATTAGTGGTTGTGCCAAAGAAACTCACGTCTGTACCTGTAGAAACATAATTTCTAGAAAATATCAAAATAACAAGGGCTAGGCCCCATGGTGGGCGCCAATTTATGTGTGTAAGAAAATATGTAAATTATACTAACAAATAACACACAATAGATGCAATGTATTACAATAAGAAAATTTAAATTAACAAAACATAATTCGATAAAGTGATTCCTTAAAAACATTCCATCTCCCTCTATTCTTAAATGTCGTAGTAATTGTGCCCTCAAATCTTAATTGTGCACTAAATCACTAGGATGCCACCTAAGAAACAAGTAGCCACTAAACTAGAATGCATAAACTTTTGCCTACATCTACATGATTTAATGATTCAGCCTAATGATATGATGAAATTACATGATAAATGAGTTGTTGTATACAAAATGATATGAAAATGATGCAAAGTAGAATTAAACTAATGAAGATGATATGGAAATGACTCTAAATGTTGAATTTAAACAAACTAAGAAACATCTAAAGGAGCCATGATTCTAATCTAATTGCTAAACTATTATAAATACTGTATCAAAATGCAATTAAGCTCTCAAATGCTAAATGAATTCCTACAGAGTAATGTTATGCAATCTTCTCCTATGAACAAGTTGTAAATGGGCCTCAATTTATAGATTTCACCAAGGCATTAGGTGAGTTTCCAACCTTGGTTTAGTCTTAGAGGCTCCTCCCATCGCGCTTGGGGGGAGTTCTTCTAGTTCTGGAATTGTTAGAAAAAATGCTTAGTAGTTGGCTATTGAGAACTTAAGAAAGAAAGGAGGAACCCATAGAAATAACAATAAAGTGGAAATTATTAAGACTTATATTAATGGTGTCATGGTCGATGAAGAAACCATCATCCCTAACTTTGGCAACCTTGTCTCTAATTCTGCAATGGATGTTGTTAAATTTTCTGATGTGAGTAAAGAGTCACCATTGGAGGAGACTCTTGACACTCTTTCTAACATGGTCAGAAAGTGGTCAGTAGACAAGACAAACCCTTCCAAAGAACTTGTTGACTCCTCCAACCCAGCTAGGGTTCCTGCTAACAGTATTGCTGAGCTTGGTGGTGAGGGGACCCCTAGAAAATCTGTTGACCTCATTATTAGGACTCAAGCTATTAAGCCTGGGGACTCCAAGGTCACACTCGTGATTAAGGAGAACTTTGGAAAAGAGGTGGGATTAGAGAATGCTAAGAATGCCCTTATTCCTCTTAATGAACCTAAGAAAAGAGGGAGAAAAAAGGGAAGCACTTTAGCCATAAGAAAGAATAGTTCAAGTTGTATGATTGGAAAGAGAGAGAAAACCAGTATTATTTTGGCTATCCCCTCTCCCAAGCGGATGGAGGGTGAAGAGAATGCAATAAAATTCTTTGAAGCATTCAGGAATCCTAAAGAGGCCTCTCCCCCAATAGTGCTAATGATAATTAACTGTACCTCTTGGAATGTCAGGGGACTTGAGTCCCCTGACATGAAGTATGTTGTGAGGAGATTCCTCAACCTGGAACCAAATAGGGATTTTGTGTTGCTCCAAGAGGTTAAAGCTATTGAATTCACCCTTGAAACCAACTTAAGATTCATTTGGGGCAGTGTTACACACCTTACTTCCCAACTTGAGAGGGGGAGGGGAGGTGTGGCCATCTTGATGGCCAATAGATGGAAACCTTACCTTACTGATTTTGGTGTCTCCCCTTGCAATAGGGTTGTTTGGGCTATCTTCCAAAGGGGAGACTCTAAATTTGGTGTGTGGTCAATTTATGCACCTAATGATTATCTTGGGAGGATTGGGTTGTGGAAGTGGCTAACTGACCTCCCTGATATCTTGTGGATATTAGGAGGAGACTTTAATATGATTGAGAATCAAGAGGACAAGAGAGGTGGTATAAACATGGATTGGAAAGGTAATGAAAAAACTACTGGTCTAGGTTAAAAAATAAGCTAAACATTTTTTATCCTTTGGAAGGTTTGAAAAAGGAAAGCAACAGTGTGTGGTTTACTTGGTGTAATGCTCAGAAAGGGGGGAGCAAAATTTATTGTAGATTGGATAGGTTCTATGCCAATAGGGATTTTTTTAGCTTTGAGCCCCTCAATGATGGTAATAAAGTTTTAGTCTACCCTTATACACTCTCTGACCATCACCCAATCATGGCCAGACTCACCCTTAACAGTGGTATTAAGATCAAATCTAAGGGTAAATACAACTTCATTCTAAACACCAACCTCTTAAAAGATAAAGACTGTTTAGATGCCATTTGTACCTTGAGAGGGGTCAATAGATGGCTGCTTAAAGATGTTGACCCAATTCAAAGGTGGAACCAGAATGTAAAAGCCTAGAAGGTTATCTTTTAAACCATTGGTAAAAAGAGGGCTTTGGACTCAAGAAGGGAGTAATGTCGTCTCCAAGATGCTCTTCTAGAGGTTGAAACCAAAATGCAACAAGACCCTTTGAATGAGCAGTTGTATGAAGGGCTTAATCAAGTTAAATGTGGCCTTAGGAAGTTGCAAGCTAGTAGGATCCAAGGCCTAAAAATAAGGGCCAAGCTCAACTGGTTAAGCCATGGAAACAAGGGCTCAAAGTTATTTTTTAGGTACATTAAGGAGAAAGGGGTGAAAGAGAAAATCAATCAGATTTGTCATAATGATGTTACCTTGTCCAACCAAGAGGAGATTTTGCAACAATTCTTTCTATTCTACCAGGACCTTTTTAAATCCGAGGACAATGGCAAGGAGTGTGCTAAAGCTAGAAACAAGATCCAAAGTTTAATCCCCAATAAGATTTCCAAGGAAGACAACATCTAACTTTCAATTGACATATCAAAAGAGGAAATCAAGAGAGCTATCATCTCTATGGGCAATGACAATTCTCCTGGTATTGATGGTCTTCTAGTAGAATTCTATAAGGTTTGCAGTGAGTGGGTGTGTGATGATCTCCACCAAGTGTATACTGAAGCCCTCTCCAAAGGTTCATTGGGTAGGGACATCAACCAAGGGCTCATCAAGCTCCTTCCCAAAGAAGGTGATAAGACCTTAATTAAGAATTGGAGGCCCATCACGTTATTAAATGCTTCTTATAAAATTATGGCCAAGGTGTTAGCACTAAGACTAAATAACATCCTCCCCAAGTTCATAAACTCAACATAAACTGGCTTTATTAAAGGAAAATATATACTTGAGAACCTCTTGAGTAGCTGGGAGGCCTTAGGCTAGGCAAAGCGTTCTTAGTAGGAGGTTCCAATCTTACTGTTGGATTTTGAGAAGGCCTACGATAGAGTTGAATGGCCCTTCCTCTAAATGGCTCTTGAAGCCTTTGGGTTTCCATAGGAGTTCTCCAATATGATTAACATGTTATTAAGGGATGCTACTACTCAGGTGGAAGTAAATGGTTCAAGGTCTAGTGTCTTTTAGCTTGAGACGTCTATTAGGTAGGGCTACCCCATTGCGCCTACATTGTTTGTGATTGTGACTGATGCACTACATTATTTGCTAAGAGACACTTGTTTTTCCCCCAAAGTAAAGGGGCTGATACTCCCTAATAATAACGAGCTCCTGAACATTCAATTTGTTGATGACACCTCCATTTTTGTGCAGTTAGAAGAAGAGAATCTTAACAACCTCATGACCAAACTTAAGATCTTCTCTCGGGCATTTGGAGCAAGGGTTTCTAAGGCTAAGTTTATAATGCTTGGATGGCAGGATACGTTGCCCCCTTGGTTGCACAAATTAGACCTTCAATGGGGGGACCCCATAAGCAGGTGAGGTTCTTGGGGATCCCATTTTCAGTCTCTCCAAACCTTAAAGAGATGTGGGTGTGGTTGAAAAGCAAATTTGAGAAGAAGTTGGATAGTTGGAATAGGTAATTCCTTTCACTTGCTGGAAGGATACAAGTATGCCAAAATATTCTTTCTTCATACACTTTGTACTTTGCATCTGTTTGGTTTTTTAATAGTTACCAAGTTAATGAAGTTCAAAAGAAAATCAGGGGTTTTCTTTGGTCTGATGGGAAAGGAAAGAAGAAGTTGCATTCTGTTAAGTGGGAGTGGTGCTGTCAAGACAAAGCAAATTGGGGGCTTGGTCTCAAAGATCTCAGGAAGCATGGTTTTGCCGTAGCTACTAAGTGGGTTATCAAGGCCCTTGTGGGGAATGAGCCCTGGAAGGTGCTTGTAAGGAATAACATCTCTCTTGTTGTCCCCAGGCTAGTTAAGTCTTGGAAGGGTCTGCCTTTTATTGCTTGTTGGTTCCCTTGTCTTTAAGAGTATTTGGAGGGCTTGGGAAGAGGTGAGGGGTAACTTCACTTGTCTTCCCTTACTTGGTCTTAATAACAATCTGGTCCATCCTGGTAGGTCCATATGTTGGAACCTTGAGTATAATGGGAAACCTTTAGCCTTACCGCAAGGTTGCTCTGCTAAGAAATGGTTTCAAGTTGGTATCAAAACATTTAGTAATATCATCACGGATGGCGTCCTAATTAGTTGGGATCAATTAAGGGTTGATTTTGATTTACCTCCCTCCAACCATAGAACCTATTATGTTGTTAAAGAAGCCTACAAAGACTAGATCTCAAGCCTTAAAATTGATAACTAGGTTGATAAGCCAATTGAGGTTCTTTGGAAGGGCTGTCTATATCTGCAAGATGTAAAAGCCAAAACTTTGTACAAGGAGTTACTCCACTCCAACACCCCTATTGACCATCTTAACAATGTTTGGAAGACCAACCTTGATAACAAAGATTGGAATAAAGTTTTTTGTTCTTTGTGGTATAAAGGTACTGATGCAAAAAAAACATGTGTTCAGATGGCTTGTAGTGTTGCAAAAAGTGCCTATCAATTAAAGATTATTGACATTGATATTTGTAAACTATGTAGGGTACCTGAGACTGTACGACACATATTTTGTGATTGCTTTTTTGCTAATGAAATATGGAACTTATTTCTTAATGATTTGGAAATTTGGGATAATAATGGTAAAATTAATTGGAAGGAAGTGCTTGTGGGAAATAATAGGAAATTGAATAAACATATCCATCTGTTTTGGTTTATTTTAACTTTTGAGATTTTGTGGTGCCTTTGGAAGGCAAGGAATGAGGACAAATACAGTGGGGTGGGGAGGGTACTTACTGAGTCTACTAGAAGACTCACCCTCTTCAATATTGCTTTGTAGGTGGTGGCTACGATGGAGGTTGCTGAGAACAAGTTCTTCCAAAAGATTCAATCATGGCAGCAGGGGCAACTCAATCTTTCTGTATTCTTGGAAGTGTTGGAGACCTTCAAGAAGGATTTTAATAAGCAGCTAAGGAGAGAGGAATGCACCCAAGAGGAGAGAGGCCCAAGATTGGATACAATCCAAAATTTAGAGCTTGAAGAAGTCTTCTCTAGGGAGGAACGTGATGCGGTCAACACATTGGCTAATTGGGATGCTAGTTGACTTCTACAAAACCTTAGAAATTTGTGTTTAATATGTATTATGATGTACCTCTTTTTGCTCAGCCCTTTGTGGATATTTGTATATATCCCTGCAATGATGGGATCTTTGCTTAGCCGAATGTATTCAACTTATATATGGCTGTTAAAATTTAAATGACCGTTATGTAAAATGTTTCTACAATTGTGATAACATTGTATACTGCTATTTAAACTATTATTAATACAAAAATATGAAGAAAGTAATTTAAATAAGAAGAAATAAGAAATACGAACTATATAAATAAATTTAAATAAATTTTACAATTTATTTATATAATAGAAAAATAAAAATTCTATTAATTAAATAATCGATATTTAATTAATATTCTCCAGACCAGTTTTAAATATATACATTTTATAATATGCAAGCATGTATCTATCTATATATATCTATGTATGTATATATATAAATTTATACACATATGTATGCCATTACACATCCATACTATATACATATATGTATGAGTTTATTTACACCGATGGCGTATCCTATATGAACATGTCCAAACTAAAATGTGTAATCAACGGTTCATTGCTTTTTGGAGATGATCAAAGCGATCGCGGCCATTAACTTTTCCCTGCTGCTTTTTTGTCTCGTTTTATTTTATTTTAATGCCACCGCATACAGAATTTTCTGACTCTCTCTGTTGCATCGTACGCAACTTGCATTCTACGACTGTCCCTATGTGAGCTTCACCGAGCTCATTTTGTCATCGACGGTGTGCATTCGGAGAGAAGGCGTGCAAGACGATCTAAATGATCGTGACCGTTCCTCCAGTTTGGTCGCCATTGAGATTAGGCTTCAGTCATCGCCTCCACTCTCAAAAGAGCGTCATTCGTCTTCAGACTCTGCAAAGTTATCATGCTTTTCTTGCATCGGCCAGCAGACGAAAGCCATTGCACAGCTTCGCCATAAACTCCCCCTCCCCTAATTTCTCCTCCATTACTCAATATTTTCCACACTCTTCGAGATTTTCTCCATTATTCAAATTCCCTAAAGATCTTTTTGTCCTGCCACAAAATCTACTTTTTCGGTGCTTTTGCTTTAAATATTTATGCAGAGGCATTACAGGCCTTAAATTCCTACACGGTGAAGAGAAGACTTCGATCATCGTACAATCAAAAGATTTTTCCACTCATATTCAATTATTGCAGACCTACATTTCTAAGAAAAGCCCTTTGTTGTTGATCTCGTCCTCTCGACTACTCTGTTGCTGGCTTCGGTGCCTCTGCCCTTGTCTATCTCCCAAATGGCTCTGCCTTCACTGCCCGGATTTGGAACTGTTCGCTCTGAACCTTTATATGCATCCACAGCTGCATCCACCCCTGCTACTGTTTAATAATTGTTCAAGACTGCTGCCTGTGCCGCTGGGTAAACAAATCCACTCCCATATAAATGACAGAAATTTAGAGCTTGCCACATGTTAACCTCTACAAAATACACAAGGCATCTAAAGTGTTCGACATAATAGCTCACAAAAATGTGGTTTCATGGATTGCAATGATTACCGGATATGAAACTTTTAAGCAAATATAATTGCCAGGTGTAAAGCCAAACTCCACGACCTTTGCCACCGTTCTCCCAGCTTGTGGCAAAATGGGAGCTTTCAACGAGGGTACGGACATCCATCAAATTATAATGGAAAGGGAATTTTCGTCTGCTGTTGCAGTGGCAAATGCCCTGATAAATCTGTATGCAAAATGTGGAAGCGTGCACAAGGCACGTTATGTGTTTGAGAAAATGTGTCAAAAACATATATAGAATTTGACTAAGATGTTTAACTTAGCTATTATGCTTTCATCATGGAAGTAACACCATCAATATCAATTCTAAATTCTAAGTTTCGGCCATAAATTAAGTCCTCGGGTTAATTTTTAAATATCAGAAAGCAGATCAAGGCAGATTGAAAGATGATTCAAAACAAACAGGGAAAAGATCTTGTGGGATAGGAGGAGTTGTGAGGAGTTGTGATTTCAATTAGAGTGATTACTCTACACTATAAAATTTCACTGCAATATGAGGTGAATTTCTGAACAGTTTTCAGTGGGTTTTGCCTAGATCAGATTTAAAATGATGGTCCTCTCTATTAAAGAACATGTTACACATATCACAAAATACTCCCATGCAGAAGCAACAATCAAGCTTCGGCCTAACACTATCATGATGGTCCTCACTATTAGAGAACATGTTACACATATCACAAAATATTCCCATTCAGAAGCAACAATCAAGACCCTAAAAGATATTTTACACTAGAGTTCACATGTGAACTTAGAGGATAAGATTTAAATCTAGCCATGAGCAAAAGGATCTCCACTTACCCAAAAGTTCATGCCATTCTACCCGTTCAACACCTTCACAGGCAATGATCAGTGTAACTCAACACTAACATCATCTTTGCTTTCCCTTAGCAAAGTTACATCCAAAGATTCAAAAATAGAAGAATAATAACTCAAGGTTTCCACGAACCTAAGAAAGAAAGGTGCAGTATTAATATTTGCTTCCTGCACCACTAGTGTTACCACATTTGGAGCCAAACCTTTGACCATCCTTAAAATTCGGTCACGATGATTACTTGTGCTTACACTCTCATTGGGCTTATGATGAAGTTGTAAACTTCATCAAGTTTATAGCCAATGCTTCCCCAGGCTGACGATCAAGCATACCAGTATAAACATCTGCTCCAAATATGGGTAGAGCATGAAATTCGAAAGGAACTTGATAGGTCTCAACAAGCTTTGATAATCTCTTGCCAACCAACCACAATCCTTTACCACAACCATATTGTAACAAAAAAAATATTCCTTAGTTAAAAAAAAAACCTTACCTAATCGAATTTGCAAACCCCTATTTTATTTCCTGTGTGAAGACAAATTTTCCCTGTGGAGCTATCAAACAAAATAAGCGTAAAAAAGCTTCAATTAAAGACTTGAATAAAAGAGTGAAGGAAATTGGTGATGGAAATAAGAAGAAAAGATGCATGGGTCTCCCAGTTTGTAGAACCGGTGATGATTTGCAGTTTACATATGTTTCCATCGTTATTCTCCCTGCAACCATACTTTTCTCAGCTTAACTACAAGAGCAAACACTAATATAAAATTATACACTCAGTTATCAGAATTCATAATCTACTAAATTCCAGTGGAGACGTGTGTACAATAAGATTTGCTATATATTGCTTTTAAATGGTAGTGGATAGCATTTCCATCGCACTGCTAGAGGTTCCATCACATGAAACCTATCATCCACTAGAGGTTTCATCACACAAAATCTACCGTCCGCTAGAGGTTCCATCACACGAAATCTACCCGCAATCAATGCTGGAAGAGAAAGAAATGTTGACGTTGATTTCTACGATTTAAAGGACAAAAAAATAGATGGGAAAGCAATCGACGACTGCTAATGATCAGATTGTCAACCACCCCTTGTTACTTTTAAGTCGTTGATGGACAAATTGAGCTCTGAAAGCTCAAACTGCTAATGATCAGACTGTCAACCACCCCCTGTCGTTGCTTTTAAGCCGTTGATGGAAAAATTGAGCTCTGTAATCAACTCTCCTGCCTTCACTTGATGATTACCAACAACTTTTGCACATTCGATGAGT
The DNA here is from genome assembly GCA_007258455.2 of Sequoia sempervirens. Lineage (NCBI taxonomy): Eukaryota > Viridiplantae > Streptophyta > Pinopsida > Cupressales > Cupressaceae > Sequoia > Sequoia sempervirens. The sequence goes on along the minus strand of VDFB02105785.1, from coordinate 249,517,862 downwards.
AAACACTTTACATCCCCTATGGTTTCTCCAACACATCAACTTGGTTTTTTTACCAAGGAGCATTTTTGGACGAACAAAACTCAGCTTGTGATTCTACTTCATCCAATCTTTCTACTTTAATGCATTGATTCTCATTAACTGGTTGTTGGTGCAATATTTTTAGGATCATTACTTTCAGACCCCAATAATGCAGTAGATAGTTGATCGAATAGGTGAGTCAAATTCATTGGTCGATCGCCACTATGGTGTCCTCTTATCTTGGGCAACTGTACTCTCTACAAATTAGAAACATTAAGAATCCCAAGAATATGTTTGTGAAGTTTCTAGCGAAATTGGGCTTGTAACAATTGATTTTGAATCCTTTTTAGATATTTGTTGATTCTATTCTTTAGAAATTCAAAAGAAAAAGGGGGTTAGGTGCAATAAACTTTTAGTGGAAAGATTGAAAATTACCATTTTGTAACTAAAAAGCTCACAAAGCATATTCATAGCTCTCTTCATATATGGATATGGTGCAAAAACTTAATAATAAAATATTTCATAGCTCTCTTCATAGAAACATAGATTTTAAATTGTTTGGACATCCATTCTTGAATCAAAGCTTGCTCATTTTTTAGTATATTATGTATTAGGATCTTTTCATTAGATCTAAGATTGATCCACCTAGGAATTGTAAGTCCTCACTTTTTTGTGGATAATAGGAAACTCTCAATCATCTTTTCTAATTTTGCACTAGGACCTAGCCTACTTGGGATTGGATCCATTACTTCTTTAAGTCTTTTAGATCATAGCCTTTTTTCTTCAAATATGATTATTTTAGGGGATTGACTCAAGCTTCTTACTAAATCCACCCAAATATACACTATTTTCCACTTATAACTTTTATTTGACATTTGGACAGACAAAAAATTATCTCTTTTTTTAAAGCTTATGTTGGTATTCACTTCTCTATGCATATTAAGTCAATGATTTAATCCAATTTTCTCTCCCTCTTCTCCCCTTTATCTCTCCCTCTTTCTATTGCTATCTCTTCCTCTCTCTCCATTAAATCCCTAAATTAATTAATATCTTCATGATTCATAGATTTTCTTTCAATTATGTTTAGATCACTTGAAGCTATCACTTCTCCATTGGCCTACCAATTGACCTCATGTAATACACAAATATATGCAAACAAAAATAGACCAAATTTTTTCCTAATTGAACCCCCACACCTCTTCGGCGTACCCATTACACACCAAGGTGCAATTGCTAGTATATATATATATATATATATATATATATATATATTTTTTTTTTTTCCGCTAGCAAGGACTCTAGCTCCTTGAGAGCTCTTGTTTTCGACGTATGTTTTTTGGATTAGGCCTATTTATTACATTTTATGAAAAAAGCTACCACGATACAGCCGGACGGCCATCAACTTTAGGCCTCGATTCTATCCCCCCTGCTTCAAAGCAGAAAAACAACATACCAATCTAGCATACCGTTGCCGATCAAACCCAATATATCGTAAGATGATTGAAACTATCCACAAAATGTGCAACAATAGAGACAACGGTCATAATCGAAGTATCTTCTTCATTTGCTGTTGAATCATGTTTACTCTCAGTCATCAAAGTTTACATGTCTGCAATGGTCCTGTTTACAATCCACTGCATAATTCCAAGTCTGCTCACAATCCATTGCATAATCTAAATTTCTCTAATCTCAATCCGAATAAAAAGCACATAAATTATAGGTCATGCATCATACAAAACCAGCATAATAATTTATCAATTACAAAAGAGAGAGACAGTGATGTGGACTGTACATATGGTGATCATAACTCCGAATGGTTGTCTTTGGAGCTCCAACGCCTACTCTCAATGCAGGTTTTGTTTAATTCAATTGTTTCCTCAATACCCAATTCCAAATATGTCTGGTTGGATTTTACCGTGTGAGTTGTTTAGCCATTTTGTGAATTTGGGTACAGAAAAAACCAAGCATTGGGATTGTTTTAACGCGAGGTAAATGGAAATGGGATGTACATGAAAGCTCATTGTATCAACTCTCTGGAATTATGAGGTAAGATTTGTATGCCTTAAACCCTAAAATCCTAAACCCTTAAACTCTAGGTGTTATCCGTAATCAAGTTGCTTGGAATGCATATCAGTCTACTTTTCTGAACTTCTGTTTCTTGTGAGTTTTTTCCTTTTTTTGGTTAGTCTATTTGAAGCAATATGTCAATCATAGTATTATTTTTTGATTTGTTCGAATGGGTTTAGTGTAATGTCATTTCAACCACTACCAAGTCATATCAGTTGCGGACGTCAGTCACCAGTAATAACTTAAGTTCTTAATTGTGGACATCCTAATCTCTTAATCGTACACCCTAACCTGGTCCTTTAATTGCGTATAAACTCAGCTTATCATGTTTTACTGTTTGCTTTATTTACAGATTTTACAATGTGGCTAAGAGGAGTGATATTTTTATCGCAGAAGTCCAAGGGCGATTAAGGCTCTTCTCCGCTGAATGCCTAAATGGACTCGACACATCCATACAGGTCCCCTTTACCTTTGTGTAATGAATTTTATCCAGGCAAATTATTGCATTATATGTTTATGTCATTATGTTTTTGTGCGCCTGCTTTTCAGCGAGAGATTTTCTGACTACTTGTGACATTTTGTACAGATACTTGCAAGGCATCCAGGAGGCAATCCGGCACCACGCAAAGATGGTTACTGGCCTGTGTATATTATTCGAGCCGGACATGACACATCTATAGAGGTTTGGTCTCCTCAATAGAACTCTTGATCTTGTCATTATAAGCTCACATGTACAATTGTTTTTGCACCTAAAATGACATTAAATGATTTTGCATTGTCTGACAGAGATGGTTGGGTGAAGATGCCCAGCAGTTGAACTATACTGTGATATCAGTTTGTGCAGTACCAGCCTCTTGTTTTTAGAAGCCTAATTGTAGATTTGGTAATTTATACCAGTTCTCAACAATACTGAATTAGGATAAACAGTAGCCTGGCATAGTCGAGTCCTGTTATATATTGGAAACATACAAATAAAAGCAAGACAAATATTAGTTAGAAGACATAACTCGTACAATTTCTGTTTGACATGTTGCCTGAGAATTCCTGTTTGTATAAATTAAAGATTCAGAGTCACTTTCAGCTACAGTCTTTGTTATAAATTGCAGATTAAAATTAATCCATAGGATGCCTTGAGGAAAAATTTGGGCCCCAAATCATAGAATCTGTTCCAATTAAAAAGTGTGTAACCATCGGTCCCAATCCAGTTGTGTAATAGGATAGGCGATAATCAATTATACCGGATCTATGTGAATCATAGCCCTACTTGTGAAGTGCTTTGTGCCACTGTTTTCTGTTTCGTACTTTGGTTAGGGTATTAGTTTTTAGAAAGCACATTAGGTGTTCTAAGATTATTTGTGTTAGGACCTTTATGTCCGAACCTTATATAATTATTAAGAGCATTGTAATTACTAATAATCATAGTTTAATTATTCAATTAATATTGCATCTTGTGGATTTATCCATGCATCACATGAAGTTGTAATGGTGTAATTAGTTCATATTATGTAATGTTCCCTTCTCATCAGTAATCAGCTCAGTTGATCATCAGCCTATTCTGGAGACCCGTAGGCTTGATTGAGGTGAAATCGGGGTTTCTTTGCTTGGAGGTCTTGTGGTATTTCTAGGAGTTTACTATTTTTAGTAAAACACTATTTTTGGCAGTGGTCATGTTAGCAGTGCTTCAATTTATTCTTATTCTTGTTGGAGCAGTTGGTATTTTTGGTATAGCTTCCATAATGCAGTTTTGATGGCAATTATTAAATACAAGGCAATTAGTGTTATGTTTCTTTGTTGACCCCCTTGGCCTAGGAAGTTAACTTTAAGTTGTTTTAAAAGAGGGTCATTGAAGGGGTACGCCCTCATGAAGGAGTTTATTAATTTTAATAAAGTTTTATGTTGCCATGAAGTGGGACGCCACTTTGAGGAGAATATTGAATTTTGGAAATTTGAAAAGTTTCAATTGTGGCTTTTGGCGTACCTTGGTGGGAAATTGAAGAGTCTTCTCTTTCTCTTTAAAAATGAAGCTTTGCTCCAGCATTTGGCATCCATGAACTTATGCTAATGTTATGTTGTCGAAATGACAACTTGGTTTTTATTTCGAGGGATGTTTACCTCCTAGTTTCAATCCAATTTCGTGTTTGAAATACAACACCTAGTTGGTTTTTATTGCTGCTTCTCATCCAGACTAGCAGATTGAGCCTCACAATTGAAGTTTTTGATGATATTTTCAGTTTTGGAGTTGCTGATACAGTCATGGTTGAAAGTTGTTTTCACTTACAGCTCTTATGGTGATGGGTATTTGATCATATGTTTTCTATGCTTTGGGCGACCCCTCTCAAAAGTTTGCAGATTTTATTTTTGTGTTTCTGATTTTTAAGAAGAAAATCACCCCTTTTGAAGGCCGTACCATGCTGGAAGTGCCTTGGAATTCGTGCCTCTTCATTTGGGGATCTTTGATGCTGTTCTTGAGTTGAAGTTTGGGCACCTATCCTCCACAAAACTTTTGCAATCTTCATTTCATGCCATTCAGAGGTATATTGAATGAGTTATGAACATTTCATTGATTTCACAGTTGCTGGTTTACAGTTTCAGTTTGTTGGTTACTGTAATCAAATTGTTATAAGTTCAGTTTTTGGCTTCAGTTTTTTGTATTTGAGTTGTTTAGAGCTTGCAATAATCATTCCTCTCACCTTGCTTCATTCTATCATTGTAACACATTGTAATTTGTAGATTTCTTTTATTGTAAGGTTGAGAATTAGTAGTACTAATCCAACCATTGTTAATTTTGCATTTACTTGTGCTTCTAATTCACATACAATAACCCTTTGATGGTTTACCGCCAGTGAGGAGGAAAATTACTTTGTATTTGCTTTTCTCACCCACTGTCAAGTGGTGAATCTCCACTCTTGAGTGGATGCCTGCCATAGCGGATGAATTAGTTTAGTTTGAAAATTTTCATGGCTGGTTATCCGCCTAGTTATTCCAGTTTGTAATAATTACTCTGCCATATGTTAGCACCTCGCCTTCAAAAGGATCTTGTGTGCACATTCTTGGCGTTGAGTTTATTTTACATTTCCAGTTGTAAGCAATTTCAGTTGTTGACTTATTTGATCCTAGGGATCCTCTAACCATATGCCTGCCCCTCTTCCTTCAATGGTTTTAGGGTGCATTCTTGGTTAGAGTTGTTTTGATAGAGTTTGGTTTTTGGCGCTAACACTAATCAAAGTGGCCAAGTGTGGTAATTGCGTAAAAGTTGTGGCAAAAAATTGGTTAGCATATTTTAGTGGTATCAGAGCAGAAAACTTTGCCATCCTGTGATAGTCAGTAGTCAGTCGTCTGATGAGTGAAAGAGAAACTAGGCCATTTACCAGAAGTCAGGCTAGAACTCAGCATCAGTTTCCACTCGTTCCAGAGGCAGAGACATTTTCAAAAGCTCTAAGAGATCTTGGCAAAACAGTTGAAGGTGAAGGTATTGGAAAGTCAGTTGAAGAAGCTAGTCAAACAATTGAAATAATGTCAGAAAGTGTTAGGCAAGCTAATGAAGAAAGGGATAGAATGGAAAAAAAGTTTGACGGGATGATCGACATGATGTCCTGATTATTGTCCAAGTTGGATCAACAAGCAACACATAATATAATTCAACCCCAAAATAATCAAACTGGTGAAAATAGTGGAGTTAATGGGAATAACAATAATGGCAGTCTTGAGGTGAATAGAAGAGATAGAATTGTGGGTCAGCACATTGCAACCACTAGTGGGTCCTCCTCTAGACCTCTTTTCCCTACTTTCACTCCAAGGGAAGAGCAACAACCAGTTGAAGCTGCAACACCTTTTGCTGATGATGCACGACAAGCTTATATGGAATATGCTTCCTTACCCTCTAATATGAGAGATGTTTGGACCTTTGATCAATACATGAATCAGAGGAGTAGGAGAAATGATGGAAGGAATGAACAACGTCCTCCTATGATGCCTAGAAATGATTTTTATCAAGCTTTGGGAAAGATAACTTTGGAACATTTTGATGGTGGTAATAAGTGTACAGCTAGATCATGGGTGCAAAAATTGGATAACTATCTTTCACTTAGACCAATGCTAGAGGAAGATGCAATTAAATTTGCCACATTGCACTTGGATGGAGTGGCTCATGAATGGTGGACTCATGGTTTGGTCACTCTTGGCCATAACCTTATTCGCACCTATGATGAGTTTACCAACAAGTTGATTGAAAGATTTGATACCAAGGATCCTGAGTTGAGATTCCGAGAATTGGCGCAGCTCAAGCAACAAGGATCTTTAGAAACTTATGTGGTTGATTTTCAGAGATTATCAGTAATGGTGTCTAACATTACTGAGAGAAGACTTGTGGTTCTATTTTCTGAAGGATTAATGGAGCCTTTAAAAGGATGGGTCAAAGCCTTTGATCCACCAACTTTAAATGAAGCCATCAAGAAAGCAAGGAGCATGGAGTTGACAGCCCCAAGGCCAAAGTTTCATTCAAAACCTTTTAGTCATAAGAAGGATAAAAAACATTCTTCAAATCTGCCAAAGAAGTTTCCACCAAAGATGTTAGAAGAGCTCCGAGAACAACTTAGAAAGGATGGTGTTTGCTACATTTGTCGTGAGCCTTGGGTTAAGGGTCATCGTTGCTATGGTAGAGGCAAAGCACATCAAATGGAGGGCTATTCTGATTATGGATCAGAATCTGATTCGTCTAATCAACAATACGAATCAGCAAGCAGTGATGGTGAAAAAGCCCCAAAAATGAAGCCTAAAGATGATGGAGATGGTAGTGCTTTTGCACAACTCTCAAGTTTCCAAAAGAATGAGTCCTTTCGGGTTCATGGAGTGGTTGGCTCGCAAAGGATAGTTGCTCTAATTGACACGGGAGCAACTCATAATTTTATTGATGAAGGATTAGTAGCCAAAAGAGGTTTGAAGGCTGAAGAATTTGAAGGCTTCAAGGTAATGGTTGTAGATGGTTTCACCATGACTTGCACAAAGATTCCTAATCTTTCTATGCAATTAGGAAATTATGAGGTGAGAGATGATTTTTATGTGCAATTGGAGATACAAATGTTGTGTTGGGTATACAATGGCTGCGATCTCTTGGTGAGATCATATTGAATTTTCAAACTATGGAGCTGAAATTTCAGTCAAATGGAAAGAATGTTGTTTTAAGAGGGATGTCGAATGGGGGCCCTCGAATAGTGTCCTTGAAAAGAATGGAAAGGCTGATCCGTCATGATTAAGTTGAATGGGTAGTAGAGTGTATAGTCCTCCAAGCTGATCCAGTGGAAGAGAAGAGGCAATATCATTGTGATATACAAGCCTTACTTACCAAGAAGAGTAAAGTCTTTGATAGCTTACCTCCTGGGAGACCTCCTGAAAGAGGTTTTGAGCATGTGATTGAAGTAGAAGAAGGAGCAAAGCTCGTCATCACCACGCCTTACCGTTATCCCAAGAAGCAAAAAGATGAAATTGAGAAAGCCATCAAAGAACTTTTGGAGATGGGTTTTATTCGGCCAAGCAAAAGCCCTTTTGCTTCAACAGTGGTGTTGGTAAAAAAAGAAAGATGGAACAATGCGTATGTGTGTTGACTACCGTGCATTAAATCAGAAGACCATCAAGAATAGATATTCTATCCTTAGGATAGATGAGCTTATTGATGAGCTCCATGGGGCTATGTTTTTCTCGAAGATTGATCTTTGTTCAGGCTACCATCAAATCAGGATGAGGGAGGCAGATATAGAGAAGACAACTTTTAGATGCCATTTTGGGCATTTTGAATTTCTTGTCATGCCATTTGGTTTGACAAATGCTCTAGCTACATTCCAATCTTTCATGAACAAGATTTTTAGACAGCAATTGAGGAAGTTCGTGCTCATCTTCTTCGACGATATTCTCATCTTTAGTAAGTCTTGGGAAGAGCACCTCAAACACTTAAAAGAAGTGCTTAGCATTTTGGAGGCGGAATGCGTTTGCCAAAGAATCCAAGTGTGAGTTCGGGATGACGGAGTTGTTGTATCTTGGCCACATCATTAGTGCTAAGGGTGTGAAAGTTGATCCTGAGAAGATTAAAGCCATCCTTGATTGGTCACCTCCAAAGAATATTTCTCATGTGAGACGATTTTTGGGTTTGTGTGGATTCTACAGAAGATTTGTCAAGGGATATTCTCACATAGCAGCTCCCCTTATAGATCTTACTAAGAAAGGAGTTTTCCTATGGACTGATAAGGCATAAGGAGTCTTTGACAAATTCAAGCATATAATGAGCTCATGTCCAGTGTTGGCCCTACCGGATTTCACAAAGCCCTTTGAATTGCAATGCGATGCTTCAGGTGAGGGAGTTGGAGTTGTTCTCATGTAAGACAACACCCCATTGTCTTTGAGAGCAGAAAGTTGAGAGCAGAAGAATCTTACTCAATATATGACAAAGAAATGCTTGCTATTATACACACATTGTCTAAGTTTCATCAATATTTGGTGGGGAGTAAATTTGTTGTTAAGACTGATCATAACAGTCTTAAACACTTTATGCACCAAAAAGATTTAAATGAAAGACAACAAAAGTGGGTAAGTAAGCTCCAAGCTTATGACTTTGACATTGAATATGTCAAAGGGAAAAATAACATAGTGGCTGATGCTCTTTCAAGAAGACCCCATTTGTAGTCACTTTGTGAGATTTTAGCAGATTGGAAGGAGTTAATTGCTGCTAATTATGCTAAAAATAAGTTTGCAACTAGCTTGTTTGAAGGTCATTTGGATGATGAAAGGTATAAGTTGGTTGATGGGTTGATTCTTTATAAAGGTAGGATCTTTTTAGTGCTTGAATCTAAGCTTAAAAAGGAGATTCTACAATCTTTTCATGATGTTCCTCTTGCTGGTCATCAAGGCATGTTCAAGACTTACAAGTAGATTAGAGAAAGGTTTGCTTGGAAAGGGATGAAGGAAGAGATCATGAATTACATAAGAGAATGTTCTATTTGTCAAAGGAATAAAAATGAGCATTCTTTTCCAGCTGGTTTGTTACAGCTCTTGCCAATTCCGAATCAAAAGTGGGAGAGTATTGCAATGGATTTTATCACAAGGTTACCAAAAGTGTAAGGGCGAGATTGTATTTTTGTTGTGGTAGATAGATTGACTAAATTTTCACATTTTTATGCTATCACAACTTCATTTATAGCAGCCCAAGTGGTTGAATTATTTTTTAGAGAAGTTTTCCGTTTGCATGGTTTGCCTAAAACCATTGTCAGTGATAGGGACAGCAAATTCCTAAGTGCTTTTTGGCAGGAGATCTTCAGGTTAAGTGGTACAGTGTTCACTCCAAGCACTAGTTATCATCCCAAACGGATGGGCAATCCAAGATTGTCAATAAGTGGTTAGAAGGCTACCTCCGAAATTATGTTTAGGTAGTGTTGATGTGAGTTTTGTGACCAACACCAAACAGCAGAATAAAGTATCCAACGACTACTCCATTCTCTCTTGATCAAAGTATTCTGTATGCTAAGATTGCGAGAGAGATCATACGTTCAACTCCAAGGTTCCTTAAGTCACGAATAGACCCAGTTTGGTTGATGTGTATTGCTGTGTTCTTACGAGGGGACTTACGTAATTGTTCAGATTTCTTGCAGTTAGCAGCTAATGTATGATTTTGAAGGGGATTCTTGCGTGTATGATTTGGCAATGGAGCTTGTTATCCTAAAACTAATCAGAAATGTGCGGAAAGTAAAAGAGTTTAGGGCCTAAGAAACTTATATTCTATTCTAAATGCAGGATATATGGAGCTTTGTTTCAATAGACTTCAACCAAATTTCACCTAGCCTCACGTCGGACAGCCTCAGTAAAATCGGTGCAATCTTCAAAGGGATAACAAAGGATGTTCAAATTATGATTCAACATGCATACACCATCACAACGACGCATATAAGCATACCAACCACAATTGAAGTTAAACTCAAGGTGATTTCCAGTCGACCACGCAAGGCGAACTTATCATCAACAAGCCGCTAGTGGTATGGAATAAAGTGAAGCTATCTTAATAAAACACCACATATCAAAGTAAACTACTTGCATGAAATTAAGCTACTTGGATTCGAAAGGAAGAAGAGACCTTGCTAGCTATTCATGACAAGACGAATTCCACCATCAATGAAAAGATCAATTATCATAAAGTGTTACACAACAATCTCCTAAAAAGTTTTCAAAGGGAAAACTTTAACATATCCACACTATGCTAAGCAAAAGTGACTACTATACAATCTCTCGATCTCTAGCTCTAAATGCTAATGCACGATCCTATTTCGTTCTAATATGTGTTGTACAAATGGGGGACTCCCCTTTATAGCCGATAGGAGTCCCAAGGAGGCGGCTAGGGTTACAAATTAATAAGTGGCCAGAATCGTGCCACCTCAGCCCTAACCCTAAAAACTGCCAGAATAGGGAGTGGTACATTAAATGAATCAAAGATTCCCACTCACTCCCAAAATAGTAAATGTAATAAATGCTCCATATTCAGTCCTCTAGAAGATCCTCGTCCAGTAGTGCGTTCCCATTTGCCTTCTCTCTAACTGCCAACTCAACAAATCTGCTAAGTATGGCCTCAACCTCCTGAACTGAAATCGGTGGAACACAATCTAACTGAAACTCTAACACCGTGACTGAATGCTCGTGCCTTGTACAAGACTTTCTCCAAGCAGCTAAGGAGTCCTGCGTGTTCTGGATCAAAGTGGAGAATGTAGCAGTATTCTCAAAGTCATCCTGTACAAAGGTCTTAACGTCTGCAAAGAAAGGCACCAGCAAACCCCTCAAATTATCAAAACTAACTTCATCTGGATTCAACCGCCTAGCAAATATAGCCTCAAAGGTATTCTGAACTCCATCTATAATATTGGCCATAGCCTTATGTACTCTAGTTGAATCCGCCTGTGCTGCATTGAAGAAGCCACGCCCTGTGATCGCCGAAGAATACCACCGAGAGAAATCATATCGGTCATTCTCCTGAATGACACCTCCATCAATCAACACTCGCAATGGCACATGCCTCAATACCTCAAGACGCTGGATCACCTTACTTTGATAGATAGAGGCATCGCCCCAAGCATGATCCACCGCATCCATCCGTGTCAAAATAGTAGAAGCCTGCTGAAAGGCATAAGCAAGGTCCTCCATAAATTTCTCTGTCTCAGCACGAACTCCTGTGACCCATTTATCTGCCTCCTGTGCCATCTTTCCCAATTCTACTAAGCCGCTGATCGACTCTCTAGGAATCTCTGCTGGAGGCTCTATCACTGGTACATCCTGCCCTCGGGAACGAGACAACTGCTGAACATATCCAATTAAAGCTTTGTGTTCTCTTTTCAACCTTTTATATTTCCCTTCTTTCTTGAACAACCTATCCTTGAGGGCGAGGAAGGAGTTATCACACTCCTCAACAATCTGAGCACTAGTAGGGCGTCCCAAATCCAGAGTGGTGACCACATAATTCTCAGGAACTGCTTCATTTCGGTCACACTCGACTCGTGGGACAGCAACGTGAAGAGTACGAGAGCCATCCTCCTTAGTGGAGATCTTCGAAAATTTTCTTGCTTTCTTCTTCTGTGGAGGGGCACTGATCCGGTTCAAGAACTCCTCCATCTCAACCGCTGGATCAAGCTCCTCACTAGGGCTTCTCCTCATTCTATCTTTAAGCCAATCGAGCACCTCATACTGTATATCGAAGGGCTGCTGCTCTTGTGCCTCGACTTCTCTAACTTGTTCAACTTCTTCATCATTCTGGCGAGGCTCATCGTCCTCAAGTGGCTGAGTGTCACCTGACACTATATCATCATCATCCCCATCGTTCATGGCCGCCTCTAACTCTGATGATGGCGAGGGTCATTAATGGTCCCCTCATCACATCATGTGATCAATCCTAGCTGGCAGCAGGTGTTACAAGACTCGCCTAGACTCGCCGAGTCTGGGCGAGTCCCGAGGCGAGTGAGGCTGGGCGAGTCTTTGGGACTCGGCTGCCGAGTACTCGCCAGACTCGCCGAGACTCGCGAGACTCGGGAGACTCGCCAGACTCGGCGAGTCCCGAGCCAAAGACTCGGCCGTCAGTTTTGTGGGCATGTGTGTTAAAAAAAACACATTTTAAAGTTTCATTTTTTTTTTCTTTTTGTTTTTATACTTGCCTCTATTCCTCCAAAAGGCACTTCATTTCATTTTCAAGCTAGTAAGAGAGAAAAAAGAGAGAAGAGAGCCAAAACACATTTGCATTGAAGGAAAATCAGCAAAGAGATTGAGCACCAAATGCTTATTGAATCGCATTTGTGCAGGTTCGTAGGTGATTTTGCTGCATCTAGAGGAGTCTACAAGGGATTGGAAAGAGATTTCCATTGATTTCAAAGAAGATTGAAGAGGTATGTTTGAGTTTTGAAGGTTTTTTTGTTTTTTTTAACCAAAACTTCATTTTCTATTCTTTTTTTCTTCTTTGTTTTTTCTATTTTGTTTTATTGAACAAAGAACAAGTTACAAATAAATACAAACCCTAGGTGTGTGTGTTTAAGACTTTAAGTTTTTTGTTGAACAAACCCTAGGCATTCTTGCAAAAAAAAAAATAGTTTTATAGTTGCAAACTTTCAAACCCTAGGTTTTTTAGTTTTATTATAAATTATACTTTGAATGCTAATTTTTTAAAATTTATGTGTTATTGCAGCATTGTTTATAATATATATCTATAAATTGTCTCCATCATATTCAATTTCACCATGTCTCAAGGTAAAAGAGATCCTTGTTGGAAACATGCCATTATTACCCCTGGGCAAAAAAAAGGAGAAATACAATGTTTTCATTGCGAAACTCTTTTTCTTGGGGGTGGCATTAATAGATTGAAATACCACCTTGCATGTATACCGTGCCGAGATGCTAATCCTTGCACAAAGGTCCCTATTGAGGTAATGCGTGAAGTGCAAGTGCAAGTGCAATTGGAAACCTTTGAGCAACAAAAAGAGTTAAAAAAGAAGCAAAAAGATGAGATGGCAGCCATGCGTGGAGTTGGAGATTCGAGTTCTTCCATGCCTAAAATTCCTCCAGGGTCTTCACCTTCAGTTGTTGGTAGTGGTAGTGGCAGTGGCAGTGGTAGCGTTAACAAACTTAGCATTGGGCCCAGAGTTCATGGATCTCGGCTGGATTCATATATTTTGCCATGCACTACTCCGGATTCCCAACCGTCTCTTGAGAGCATGGGTTGGAACAAGGATAAACATGATGCAGCCAAAGCTGCAATT
>VDFB02105785.1:249341297-249504410 GCA_007258455.2 Sequoia sempervirens | reverse complement strand
TGAAACCTTGAGAGATGGCAATTGCACTTCAATGGGTACAATGGCCTCAGATCTATATACCAGAGCATATGGTGTGGCTCTGGTTGGTGTATGAATACTGGTGCAGTACACCCATAGAGCAGGGTTTAATTGGATGTGCCAATCACGTCCTATGTCATTGACTATTTTCTTCAAGATTTTTAAAATAGTTTAGTTGGAAGCCTTTGCCTGACCATTTCCCTGAGGATAATATGGTGTAGAGAAGTGATGTTGGATATTGAAATTCTCACACAATTCTTGCATGTCTTGATTTTTTAACGATCTTCCATTGTCAGTAACAATGGGTTGAGGGATGCCATACCAACAAATGATGTAATTGAGGATGAATGATGAAATTTGCTTTCCTGTGATGTTGGTTAGAGGAACAACTTCAATCCAATTTGTGAAGTATTTTGTAGTTGTGATAATAAACTTGTGTCCATTTGATGAAGATGGATGAATTTTACCAACAAGATCTAGTCCCCACTGACAGAAGGGCCATGTTGATGTAAAAGGTTGGAGTTCCTGAGCTTGTGCATGGATGAGGTCATTGTGAATCTGACACTTTTGACATTTCTTCACAAACTAGAAAGACTCCTTCCCCATGCTTGGCTAGTAATATCCTAAATGAAGGAGTTTCTTGGCTAAGGTTAGACCACTTGAATGTGTTTTGCAAACACCCTCATGAACTTTCCGTAAAGTCGTTTCATACTCGTTGTGTTCCAGACATCAAAGAAGAGTTTCATCGAGACCTCATCGGTATAGTACATCCACAATAAGAGTATGTCGGGCGACTCGATGAATGAAATTGCATTTTTGATTTCGAGACAGGTCGGGTGGAAGGATGTTATCTTTTAGGTAGGTATAAATTTCACCATAGATTGAGGCATTGGTATCGGTGATAGATGACATGGGACTCAGTATCGTCATAGGCAGGGGAAAACAATTGTTCCACCAAGAACTCGTAATGACTTCTCTTCTCGGGAATTTGTAATAAGGAAGCAATAGTGGCCATGGCATTGGCGACTTTATTGTCCACTCTTGAAATCTGTTCAAATTTGATATCCACAAAGTATTTCTTAAAATCATTAAGCATTCTTTTGTAGGGCATCAGTTTGTCATCTTTTGTTTGATAATCATCATTGACTTGGTTAATGACCAATTGAGAAACTTTGTATACTTGCAATTCTAGGATCTTCCATTCTACAACTATTTTAATGCCAATGATTAAGGCTTCATACTCTACCATGTTGTTGGTACAAGGAAACATCAGTCTGTATGATTTTGGTATGGTGTGTCCTTGTGGAGTGACAAATAGGATTCTGGATCCTAATCCATGTTGAGTGTGGGATCCATCAAAGTATAGTGTCCATTATTTGGTAGCCAAGGTGAGGACATCAACATCTAGAAATTCAATATGTAAAGGATGATTATCTGGTAGAGGTGCTTCTACTAACTGGTCAGCAATTTATTTTCCTTTATTGCTTTCCTATCCACATATTGGATATCAAATTCACTAAGTATCATGACCCACTTAGCCAGTCTTCTAGTTAGGTTAGCTTTGCTAAGAAGGTATTTAAGAGGATCTATTTTGGCTATTAACTTGATGGTGTGAGTTAGCATGTAGTGTTGAAGTTGTTGGGTAGTGAAAACTACTGCCAGACAAGCCTTTTCAATGGAGGTATAATTGATCTCATAATCGTTTAGTGTCCTACTAATGTAGTAAATTGCTCTCTCTTTTCCTGCTAGATCTTCTTGTGCTAATAGAGCTCCCAATGATGTCTGAGTTGTAGCAATGTATAATAGTAGTGGCTTTCCTTTCGCTGGTGGTACTAGGATAGGTGGACTCATTAGATACTATTTCAATTGGTTGAAGGCTCCCTCACATTTCTCATCCCATCAGAAAGAAACATTCTTATGCAACAAATGAGTGAAAGGATGGGTCTTGTCTGCTAACTGTGAAATGAATTTATGGATTGATTGAAACCTCTTGTAGAGATTGAAGTTGGCTAATGTTCTTCAGCGATGGCATTTCCATGATAGCTTTAACTTTGGTCGGGTCTACCTCAATCCCCTTTTCTGAAACTATGTACCCTAGGAATTTGGCTAACGTCACCCCAAACACACATTTCTTGGGATTTAGTTGTACATTGAATTTTTCCAATCTAGTGAAAATTTTCTAAGATCTCCAAATTCCCCTCTCTGGTATATGATTTAGCTAATAAGTCGTCCACATAGTCTTCCATGAAAGTATGCATCATATCATGAAAAATTGTTGTCATGGCACACTAGTAAGTAGCTCCTGCATTCTTCAATCCGAATGGTATGACGTTCCAATAGAATATTCCCCATAGACAGGTGAAGGTTGTCTTATCTTGATCTTCTAGAGCTATTTTGATTTGGTTTTATCCGTAGAAACCATCCATCAGTGATAACATTCCATGTCTTGTTGTCAAGTCTACTATGATATCTATGTTTGGTAGAGGAAAAACATCTTTAGGACAAGCTTTATTAAAATCTCAGAAATCTCTGCAGATACGAATGTTGTTGTTAGGCTTTGAAACTAGTACAATATTGGAAATCCACTCAGCATAGCCAATGGGTCTAATGAATCTTGCATCTAACAACTTCTTCAGCTCTGCTTTGACCAATAAAACGATATGTGGGTGCATTTTCCTCAACTTCTGCTTGATTGGTTTCACTCTTGGTGGTAATGATAGCTGATGCATGATGAGTTCTGGATCAATCTCCGACATGTTGGCATATGACCAAGAAAAGTTGACTTGTTTTTTTGTGAAATTTTTGAGAAAGCTTGGTTTTTCTCAGTCTATCAAATATGTTGCTAGATGGATGGTCTTTGTTGTTTCTTCATTGCCGATGTTGATAGACTATGTGGGTTCAATCAAGACCCTTGATCTTTCTTGAAAGTGTTTTGGGAGAGTATCAAATCTTCCATCCTTTAACGCCTCAGAGAGGTTTTTGCCATTAGATGCGCTCTTTATTTTTACTTTTTCTGGATCTAATACTGCCATTGAATTATTTTCACCATCAGATCTATTTTTTGCATTATTCATTTTGCAACTAGAAGATTTGATACTCCCTTGTGTGGAAGCCTAGTTACAATGTTCATTGGTGGAATCTATTTCAGGATTGTTGGCATAGAGGAAGTTAACAATGGTCCTGTCGTTTGAAAATGTAGGGATGCCAAATGTCTTGGTTAGGTCCCAATCTATGAGCTCAGGATGTACTAGGGGTAAGAAGTAACCAGACTGATTAAGGTCAGAGATGGTAAGAGTTCTGATAGTGGTGTCTTCAATTTGTCCAATAGTAAAATCAAGGTCTATAAGGTAACTTTCCTCCAAATTATCTATTTCACTTTGATCTGAATTGTCTTCGCTAGAATCATCAAGGTATTGCGATCCTAATTCAAGCGGTCTAGCACCTGAACCTTGTCCCTCTTCGAGTAGGGGTGCATACTTGTGTACCACATCAATATCCTTGTCGTAACAAGACTCTTCTGATAGGGAATCCCACTCATATTCATTAGAATCATTTTCATGCTCATCACTAGCTTGTAATTGTAGGATTCTTTCAACCACCTTTTCTTTTGTATCCTCTTTATAGCCCAGCCCAGTCTTGTCTTTTGGATTAATTAATATGGGTTGAATGGGTTCTACAATTCCTTCTTTCCTTTTTCCTACAGGACCTTTTCCCTCATATCCCATCTTTTCCAAGATGGTGAAGCTTTTTCCATATTGGGTTGTTTGTACAGTTGCAATTGTTGTTTGGGATTCTTCTTCATCCTTATAGAGCCAATTTAGAATATCTTTGTCTTCTGTTTCATCAAACCTAGTGCTTTCTTTTATAAACCGACCATCAAATTTGGTAATTGGTGGTGATTTTTGTTGTGTTGATGTGGAGGGTTGCCCATATGACTTCGGGGAAGAGAACTATGAAAGACATAGAGATCGTTCAAAGAAATATTCACCAACACCTTTGTCTTTGACTTGGACTTTTTCATCAAATTTCTTTGACAAGGCATTCAATTGGGCTTCATGATGTGATGAGGTGGACGAAGCAACTTCTTTCTTCTTAGTCTGTTTAGACATGGAACTAGATTGACCTTCATGATTTGAGGAGATGACCAATGGTTTGGATGAAGCACTTGATTGGCTTTGATCATTGGAAGGGGTGGAAATGGAAGCTTCTCTGTTATAAGGCACAAAAACATCTTGGACAGATTTCAGGGTATTGTAATACTAAGGACTATTTGAATCGACCGAAATGGTGATTTCTTGGCCACCACAAGGAAATTTCAAACATTGATGGTAGGTTGATGGAACTACTTGCATTTCATGGATCCATGGGTGACCCAATAGTAAGTTATAGGTCAAATCCTTGTCTAAGATTTGGCAGATTACATCTTTCTGAATTGGTCCTACTTGAATACGTAAGACAATCAATCCCTGTGAAGATCTTTCCTCGTCATCATATGCTTTTATTGTAATCTTTTTCTTTGAATCAATTGCATTCTTAGAGAATACCATGGCACAAACAAGCTTTAAGGTACATATATTCAGGCTGAATCCTCCATCTATTAGGACGCATTTTACATGGTGTTTATGAATGAGAACTTTGATGTGGAGAGCAACATTGTGGGGATGAGAAATAAATGCGTCATCATTTTCAAAAAAAAGGATAGGCAATGTGGTGTGGTCAAATGTCCCACATGGCTTTGAATTTACAAACTTCTAGATTCGTTGGTACTATTGTATCCACTAGGGATTTCTCTAAAATCTCTTTGTGGGCAAGTGAAATCTTGAGCAATTCTAATATCGATATTTGTGCAGGGATCTTTTGTAATTGGTCCACTATGTTATATTGATTGGACGATGTAGCGGGAGTTTTGGATGAACTTCCTTTTAAGACATATTTGGCCTGTGCTCTTGTGGTTGTGTTCACCGGTGTGTTGTCTTGTTTCCCATTAATTTTAATGACATTGATTTGGGTATCCATTGCAGTCATATCTGGTTTGATGTCATTGATTTGATTTTTGAGAACAATGATGTCTTGTTCTTGTTCGATTGAAGTGTCATAGATTGGACTATCAGCTACAATAACATCTTGATGGTCATTGGTTTCAATTGTATTCATTTGGTTTTCTAGTGCTGAAATATGATTTATGACAGTATCATGGACATAGTTTACATTCTTTCCCTTGCTGTTGATTGTAGAGAACTCCCCTTTTTCATAGTTTGGTAAAGGATTTTTAAATGCCCCGTGATCTGCATCTGTTTGGGGTTCCTCTATTTGTACGATCTTGTTATCTATCAAATCTTGTATTTTGTGTTTCAATTGAATGCAACTATTTGTTTGATGGCCTTTGCATCGGTGAAATTCATAATAATAGGCATCATTCCACCATGGCGATTTTACTTTTGGTTCAAAGCCTCGAGTGTCAAGTAGCGTTATGAGATTATTTGCAAGAAGTTCCCTTAATGTAGATTCATGTGATTGACCCAAAGGTGTGAATTTTCTACAGTTTGATTGTGTTTGATAAGATGGAGGTTTTGATGTGGTGTTACTTTGATTATGGTTGTTCTAATTATTGGACGGGTTGACATTTTGATTAGTGCCTTGATTGATGTTTTGATTGGTCTTGGTCGGGGTTCCCGATAGATTAAAGACCGGTTTCACATTATGTGTTTCAGTGGCACCATCATTGGCATTCTTATTCCTTTTCCAAAATTTGGGTTTCTCATTGTTGTGATGGTTGGAAGAGCTAGCATTGTTTGATCCTTCATTGTGAATTTTCAATGCCCCTCTTTTGACTAAGGCTTCTTCGATTTTGACACTGTTTTCTATCATCTTTTCAAAGTTAGAGGGACATTGCAATTGCAGCCTATAACTCATTTCACTATTAAGGTTATCAATGAAGATCTCCATCTTTTCTCATTCGGGTATGGGACAAGCATATTGAGCAAATAACCTTCTCCACCTTTGTAAGAATATGAGAAAGGCTTCCCCTTGTTTTTGTTTGGTATTACAAAGATCCTTCATGGTTATCTCATGTGCAATGTTATAGGAATATTGTGTGATGAATTGGTTAACAAGTTCTTGGAAATATTTTATGCCTGGTTGTAGTTTTGAAAACCATTCCATATAGTGACCTCCCAAGTTGCGAGAAAAAAGTCTCATTAAATATGTATACTCATGAGCAAATTCAAGACTCATGGTTTGAAATTTTCCCACATGGTCTATAAGGTCTGATTTTCTATTGTATTTGTTATATTTTGGTAATTCACAATTTGGAGGAAATGGTATCATGTTTAACCTTCTATCAAAGGGATAAGGACAAATATCTTGTAACAAGTATCTTTTTGGAGTCCCTCCTTGAATATCTTGCAATTGTTGTTGAAGGTTTTACATCTGATGTGTTAGGATAGCCATTTGATCTATAGGAGGTGTTTCAGTCTCAGTTTTCTTTGGGGTTCCCTTCAATTTATTGACATCAAAGTCACTTGGTAATTTTAACCCTTGGTTTGCTAAGATTAGGAGGTATTTTTCAAAGATTCTTTCTAGGAATTTATGGATTTTGGAATCTTGATTGGCTTGTTCTATTTCCTCCTCTGTTACCTCTTCCATTTCGTTTTGAGAAATCTTGTGAAAGGGATTTTCCTCTAGTTCAACCATGGTATTTTGAGATTCAGGTTCTTTGTCCTTAAGTTTTTATTTTTGGAAGTGATGAAGGTTTGCTCAATCTTGACCGTTATTTGAAAGTGCCAAAGGGATACCTAGGTTGAATAGAATAATGAATTCTATTGATGTAACCAAGGTGATAAAATTTGATGTAAAGTGTATTGTTTCGAGATGAAGGATGATAAGTCCTGATGGGGAAACTCAACTTTATGATCAAATTTTGGGTTTTTGATGATGATTGGGCACTTTTAGATGTGTGATCAAAGTTTAGGTAAAGGATTTCACTCGTAGAAGTCAATTTTAACAAGTTAGACTCTAGGGAACTTAAGGAATAATTTTGAACTTGAGAAGATTCTACAATTTTGGTTCCAATCGTGAAATGGGAGACAAATTTCCTCTCTAGACGAGATGTTCAAACCTTTGGAAAAGTCTTGGATTTTGGCAATAGTAAAACGAATACAAGCCAAGGTTATTCTTTGAAGCTTTTTTGTAGAAATTGAAGAGCAATCTGTCTCTAAATTCGTAGAGTGTTGAGAGACATTTTTTATGAGCTTTTGGACTAAGAGCTATGGTCTTTGGTTTTTGGATTTTAATCTTTCATGAAATCATTTGATAAAGACCATGTTTAGACTCTGTCATTTATGAGGAATGATTCTGAATTGGAAATTTTTTCTAAATCTAGTTTCAAAATGTTGGATAAAGGTCAAATTCAGCTCTTTGGTTATGAATTTTGGTGAATGCCTTATTACAGTCAGTGAATGTGCTGAAAGGAAAATTCCCTATGGCAGGGCTTAGATGCACCACAGAAAGACTGAGATGCACCACATAAAGACTAGGATGCGTCACATGATTAAGTGAATGGGCCACAAAATAGCTCAAATGCACAAAATTTTTGGGTCTATGCGTCACATAATTTGGTAAATGTGCCACATAATTTAGCGTATGTGTTGGAAAAAGCGGTGAATGCGCTATAACAGAAGGTGGATGCATTGGAAAAATGAGTGGATGTGTTGTAACAGAGGGTAGATGCACTGGAAAAAGCAATGAATGCATTGGAAAAATTAGTGAATGCGCTGAACTGAGGAATGTAACAATTTGCTACCAATTTTACTTAGTTTTTCTATTTATTTTTTAGTCAGAGAATGATTTGTTTCAAGTGATGTGTTCTGAATCACAGTTCTACACTTTTCCAGTGTGTAAGGTTTTGTTTGGAGTTTGTTTTGACAACATTTTGACAAACAAAATCAAGCACAATGTACATTCCTTAGGGTTGTGAAGGATTGTATTCTTTTGGATTCCATGCGGGTTTTACCCCAACCACACTTATTCTTAGTGGATAAATTTAGAAGCTTGGCCACACGAGCTCCCCCTTATAGTGCACTCATTTCTCAAGTCAACCAAGCTTCCAGCCCCCATAAAACTCCCATGGCAAGCTGATCATCTCTACTAAAAACTGCGAGAATGTGGATGCCTATGTAATGATCGTTGTTGCACCAAAGAATAGATAAAGGTTTTGGCCAATCTACAACAAGGGTTTTAGTAAGGACTTTCCGTTCGTGGGGGTTGATCCATGTAGCGAGAGACCATTGTTTCCCTTCTTGTCATAACCAACCTCATGATATTGGCCTTTGTTCCAGTATCCACACTTATATATCGGTTGGAAATGCGCTTGGATTTAGTGTGTTACTAGTTGGGTCATTCCCTTGGGCGAGTACTTTTTCCCACAAGGCAGGCCCTCTAGGTTAAACACAAGCAAGTGAGTATACCCGTAGTCAATCTATCATTATTTCACATTAATAAAGAGAGAACACGTTGTATACCCTACTCACACTCACAGATAAATAAGAATGGGTCTGGCTTTTTGATCACCTAGTTAAGGGGAGAGCATATGCCTACCATTCAATACACACAAAAGATAATGAAAATGAATGGATCTGGATTTTTGGTCACCCAGTTAAGGGGAGAGCATATGCCTATCATTCAATACACGCAACAGGCATGGGGTTCTTTCCTTTTTAATTGTCTAGATTCCTAATTTAAGCAAGAAGGAAATAAATCAAATCTAGTCCCTACATCAAATTTATCAGTAGTTTGCCATAAAATTTTTCTTTGACAAGTGTTCTTGAGTTTCAACAAACTATATAGTAGTGTTTATGAAGCCTGCACAACAAAAAAACACATATTAGTTTTTAGACTTGGAATAAACTTGCAGAGAAAATAAAATGTGCCATTACAATAAGCTGATGCACTAAAAAGGTAAATGCGCTACAAAACTAATTGAATGCGCCACAAAAAACATGAAATGTATCACATAAATAGGTGAATGTGCCATAGAAATACCCTGATCTTCCACAAAATGGCATGAATGCATCGAAGAAACCAGTGATTGCGCCAAAACAGTCAGTGAGTGTGCCAAAGAATCTTTCGTATGCACTGGAGGAATTAGTGGTTGTGCCAAAGAAACTCACGTCTGTACCTGTAGAAACATAATTTCTAGAAAATATCAAAATAACAAGGGCTAGGCCCCATGGTGGGCGCCAATTTATGTGTGTAAGAAAATATGTAAATTATACTAACAAATAACACACAATAGATGCAATGTATTACAATAAGAAAATTTAATTAAAGATATCACATTTCCACAATCCATATTGATTATTGCTAGATGGCTTCTGGATTTGATTGTGTAAGAGTTTTTGCATCAACGTTTCGGATCACACTCCGTGATCCATCATCAGGATAGTTGAGAGCTCAAGGAAAAATGATAAGTTGCAGACCAAGAACTAACTAAAAAGTGATCATGATGATGGATCACGGAGTGTGATCCGAAACGTTGATGCAAAAACTCTTACACAATCAAATCCAGAAGCCATCTAGCAATAAGAAAATTTAAATTAACAAAACATAATTCGATAAAGTGATTCCTTAAAAACATTCCATCTCCCTCTATTCTTAAATGTCGTAGTAATTGTGCCCTCAAATCTTAATTGTGCACTAAATCACTAGGATGCCACCTAAGAAACAAGTAGCCACTAAACTAGAATGCATAAACTTTTGCCTACATCTACATGATTTAATGATTCAGCCTAATGATATGATGAAATTACATGATAAATGAGTTGTTGTATACAAAATGATATGAAAATGATGCAAAGTAGAATTAAACTAATGAAGATGATATGGAAATGACTCTAAATGTTGAATTTAAACAAACTAAGAAACATCTAAAGGAGCCATGATTCTAATCTAATTGCTAAACTATTATAAATACTGTATCAAAATGCAATTAAGCTCTCAAATGCTAAATGAATTCCTACAGAGTAATGTTATGCAATCTTCTCCTATGAACAAGTTGTAAATGGGCCTCAATTTATAGATTTCACCAAGGCATTAGGTGAGTTTCCAACCTTGGTTTAGTCTTAGAGGCTCCTCCCATCGCGCTTGGGGGGAGTTCTTCTAGTTCTGGAATTGTTAGAAAAAATGCTTAGTAGTTGGCTATTGAGAACTTAAGAAAGAAAGGAGGAACCCATAGAAATAACAATAAAGTGGAAATTATTAAGACTTATATTAATGGTGTCATGGTCGATGAAGAAACCATCATCCCTAACTTTGGCAACCTTGTCTCTAATTCTGCAATGGATGTTGTTAAATTTTCTGATGTGAGTAAAGAGTCACCATTGGAGGAGACTCTTGACACTCTTTCTAACATGGTCAGAAAGTGGTCAGTAGACAAGACAAACCCTTCCAAAGAACTTGTTGACTCCTCCAACCCAGCTAGGGTTCCTGCTAACAGTATTGCTGAGCTTGGTGGTGAGGGGACCCCTAGAAAATCTGTTGACCTCATTATTAGGACTCAAGCTATTAAGCCTGGGGACTCCAAGGTCACACTCGTGATTAAGGAGAACTTTGGAAAAGAGGTGGGATTAGAGAATGCTAAGAATGCCCTTATTCCTCTTAATGAACCTAAGAAAAGAGGGAGAAAAAAGGGAAGCACTTTAGCCATAAGAAAGAATAGTTCAAGTTGTATGATTGGAAAGAGAGAGAAAACCAGTATTATTTTGGCTATCCCCTCTCCCAAGCGGATGGAGGGTGAAGAGAATGCAATAAAATTCTTTGAAGCATTCAGGAATCCTAAAGAGGCCTCTCCCCCAATAGTGCTAATGATAATTAACTGTACCTCTTGGAATGTCAGGGGACTTGAGTCCCCTGACATGAAGTATGTTGTGAGGAGATTCCTCAACCTGGAACCAAATAGGGATTTTGTGTTGCTCCAAGAGGTTAAAGCTATTGAATTCACCCTTGAAACCAACTTAAGATTCATTTGGGGCAGTGTTACACACCTTACTTCCCAACTTGAGAGGGGGAGGGGAGGTGTGGCCATCTTGATGGCCAATAGATGGAAACCTTACCTTACTGATTTTGGTGTCTCCCCTTGCAATAGGGTTGTTTGGGCTATCTTCCAAAGGGGAGACTCTAAATTTGGTGTGTGGTCAATTTATGCACCTAATGATTATCTTGGGAGGATTGGGTTGTGGAAGTGGCTAACTGACCTCCCTGATATCTTGTGGATATTAGGAGGAGACTTTAATATGATTGAGAATCAAGAGGACAAGAGAGGTGGTATAAACATGGATTGGAAAGGTAATGAAAAAACTACTGGTCTAGGTTAAAAAATAAGCTAAACATTTTTTATCCTTTGGAAGGTTTGAAAAAGGAAAGCAACAGTGTGTGGTTTACTTGGTGTAATGCTCAGAAAGGGGGGAGCAAAATTTATTGTAGATTGGATAGGTTCTATGCCAATAGGGATTTTTTTAGCTTTGAGCCCCTCAATGATGGTAATAAAGTTTTAGTCTACCCTTATACACTCTCTGACCATCACCCAATCATGGCCAGACTCACCCTTAACAGTGGTATTAAGATCAAATCTAAGGGTAAATACAACTTCATTCTAAACACCAACCTCTTAAAAGATAAAGACTGTTTAGATGCCATTTGTACCTTGAGAGGGGTCAATAGATGGCTGCTTAAAGATGTTGACCCAATTCAAAGGTGGAACCAGAATGTAAAAGCCTAGAAGGTTATCTTTTAAACCATTGGTAAAAAGAGGGCTTTGGACTCAAGAAGGGAGTAATGTCGTCTCCAAGATGCTCTTCTAGAGGTTGAAACCAAAATGCAACAAGACCCTTTGAATGAGCAGTTGTATGAAGGGCTTAATCAAGTTAAATGTGGCCTTAGGAAGTTGCAAGCTAGTAGGATCCAAGGCCTAAAAATAAGGGCCAAGCTCAACTGGTTAAGCCATGGAAACAAGGGCTCAAAGTTATTTTTTAGGTACATTAAGGAGAAAGGGGTGAAAGAGAAAATCAATCAGATTTGTCATAATGATGTTACCTTGTCCAACCAAGAGGAGATTTTGCAACAATTCTTTCTATTCTACCAGGACCTTTTTAAATCCGAGGACAATGGCAAGGAGTGTGCTAAAGCTAGAAACAAGATCCAAAGTTTAATCCCCAATAAGATTTCCAAGGAAGACAACATCTAACTTTCAATTGACATATCAAAAGAGGAAATCAAGAGAGCTATCATCTCTATGGGCAATGACAATTCTCCTGGTATTGATGGTCTTCTAGTAGAATTCTATAAGGTTTGCAGTGAGTGGGTGTGTGATGATCTCCACCAAGTGTATACTGAAGCCCTCTCCAAAGGTTCATTGGGTAGGGACATCAACCAAGGGCTCATCAAGCTCCTTCCCAAAGAAGGTGATAAGACCTTAATTAAGAATTGGAGGCCCATCACGTTATTAAATGCTTCTTATAAAATTATGGCCAAGGTGTTAGCACTAAGACTAAATAACATCCTCCCCAAGTTCATAAACTCAACATAAACTGGCTTTATTAAAGGAAAATATATACTTGAGAACCTCTTGAGTAGCTGGGAGGCCTTAGGCTAGGCAAAGCGTTCTTAGTAGGAGGTTCCAATCTTACTGTTGGATTTTGAGAAGGCCTACGATAGAGTTGAATGGCCCTTCCTCTAAATGGCTCTTGAAGCCTTTGGGTTTCCATAGGAGTTCTCCAATATGATTAACATGTTATTAAGGGATGCTACTACTCAGGTGGAAGTAAATGGTTCAAGGTCTAGTGTCTTTTAGCTTGAGACGTCTATTAGGTAGGGCTACCCCATTGCGCCTACATTGTTTGTGATTGTGACTGATGCACTACATTATTTGCTAAGAGACACTTGTTTTTCCCCCAAAGTAAAGGGGCTGATACTCCCTAATAATAACGAGCTCCTGAACATTCAATTTGTTGATGACACCTCCATTTTTGTGCAGTTAGAAGAAGAGAATCTTAACAACCTCATGACCAAACTTAAGATCTTCTCTCGGGCATTTGGAGCAAGGGTTTCTAAGGCTAAGTTTATAATGCTTGGATGGCAGGATACGTTGCCCCCTTGGTTGCACAAATTAGACCTTCAATGGGGGGACCCCATAAGCAGGTGAGGTTCTTGGGGATCCCATTTTCAGTCTCTCCAAACCTTAAAGAGATGTGGGTGTGGTTGAAAAGCAAATTTGAGAAGAAGTTGGATAGTTGGAATAGGTAATTCCTTTCACTTGCTGGAAGGATACAAGTATGCCAAAATATTCTTTCTTCATACACTTTGTACTTTGCATCTGTTTGGTTTTTTAATAGTTACCAAGTTAATGAAGTTCAAAAGAAAATCAGGGGTTTTCTTTGGTCTGATGGGAAAGGAAAGAAGAAGTTGCATTCTGTTAAGTGGGAGTGGTGCTGTCAAGACAAAGCAAATTGGGGGCTTGGTCTCAAAGATCTCAGGAAGCATGGTTTTGCCGTAGCTACTAAGTGGGTTATCAAGGCCCTTGTGGGGAATGAGCCCTGGAAGGTGCTTGTAAGGAATAACATCTCTCTTGTTGTCCCCAGGCTAGTTAAGTCTTGGAAGGGTCTGCCTTTTATTGCTTGTTGGTTCCCTTGTCTTTAAGAGTATTTGGAGGGCTTGGGAAGAGGTGAGGGGTAACTTCACTTGTCTTCCCTTACTTGGTCTTAATAACAATCTGGTCCATCCTGGTAGGTCCATATGTTGGAACCTTGAGTATAATGGGAAACCTTTAGCCTTACCGCAAGGTTGCTCTGCTAAGAAATGGTTTCAAGTTGGTATCAAAACATTTAGTAATATCATCACGGATGGCGTCCTAATTAGTTGGGATCAATTAAGGGTTGATTTTGATTTACCTCCCTCCAACCATAGAACCTATTATGTTGTTAAAGAAGCCTACAAAGACTAGATCTCAAGCCTTAAAATTGATAACTAGGTTGATAAGCCAATTGAGGTTCTTTGGAAGGGCTGTCTATATCTGCAAGATGTAAAAGCCAAAACTTTGTACAAGGAGTTACTCCACTCCAACACCCCTATTGACCATCTTAACAATGTTTGGAAGACCAACCTTGATAACAAAGATTGGAATAAAGTTTTTTGTTCTTTGTGGTATAAAGGTACTGATGCAAAAAAAACATGTGTTCAGATGGCTTGTAGTGTTGCAAAAAGTGCCTATCAATTAAAGATTATTGACATTGATATTTGTAAACTATGTAGGGTACCTGAGACTGTACGACACATATTTTGTGATTGCTTTTTTGCTAATGAAATATGGAACTTATTTCTTAATGATTTGGAAATTTGGGATAATAATGGTAAAATTAATTGGAAGGAAGTGCTTGTGGGAAATAATAGGAAATTGAATAAACATATCCATCTGTTTTGGTTTATTTTAACTTTTGAGATTTTGTGGTGCCTTTGGAAGGCAAGGAATGAGGACAAATACAGTGGGGTGGGGAGGGTACTTACTGAGTCTACTAGAAGACTCACCCTCTTCAATATTGCTTTGTAGGTGGTGGCTACGATGGAGGTTGCTGAGAACAAGTTCTTCCAAAAGATTCAATCATGGCAGCAGGGGCAACTCAATCTTTCTGTATTCTTGGAAGTGTTGGAGACCTTCAAGAAGGATTTTAATAAGCAGCTAAGGAGAGAGGAATGCACCCAAGAGGAGAGAGGCCCAAGATTGGATACAATCCAAAATTTAGAGCTTGAAGAAGTCTTCTCTAGGGAGGAACGTGATGCGGTCAACACATTGGCTAATTGGGATGCTAGTTGACTTCTACAAAACCTTAGAAATTTGTGTTTAATATGTATTATGATGTACCTCTTTTTGCTCAGCCCTTTGTGGATATTTGTATATATCCCTGCAATGATGGGATCTTTGCTTAGCCGAATGTATTCAACTTATATATGGCTGTTAAAATTTAAATGACCGTTATGTAAAATGTTTCTACAATTGTGATAACATTGTATACTGCTATTTAAACTATTATTAATACAAAAATATGAAGAAAGTAATTTAAATAAGAAGAAATAAGAAATACGAACTATATAAATAAATTTAAATAAATTTTACAATTTATTTATATAATAGAAAAATAAAAATTCTATTAATTAAATAATCGATATTTAATTAATATTCTCCAGACCAGTTTTAAATATATACATTTTATAATATGCAAGCATGTATCTATCTATATATATCTATGTATGTATATATATAAATTTATACACATATGTATGCCATTACACATCCATTGCACATTTTTTTTTTTTCCGCTAGCAAGGACTCTAGCTCCTTGAG
Organism: Sequoia sempervirens; assembly: GCA_007258455.2. Classification (NCBI taxonomy): domain Eukaryota; kingdom Viridiplantae; phylum Streptophyta; class Pinopsida; order Cupressales; family Cupressaceae; genus Sequoia; species Sequoia sempervirens. The sequence continues at coordinate 249,489,004 of VDFB02105785.1, read as the reverse complement.
AGCTCTTGTTTTCGACGTATGTTTTTTGGATTAGGCCTATTTATTACATTTTATGAAAAAAGCTACCACGATACAGCCGGACGGCCATCAACTTTAGGCCTCGATTCTATCCCCCCTGCTTCAAAGCAGAAAAACAACATACCAATCTAGCATACCGTTGCCGATCAAACCCAATATATCGTAAGATGATTGAAACTATCCACAAAATGTGCAACAATAGAGACAACGGTCATAATCGAAGTATCTTCTTCATTTGCTGTTGAATCATGTTTACTCTCAGTCATCAAAGTTTACATGTCTGCAATGGTCCTGTTTACAATCCACTGCATAATTCCAAGTCTGCTCACAATCCATTGCATAATCTAAATTTCTCTAATCTCAATCCGAATAAAAAGCACATAAATTATAGGTCATGCATCATACAAAACCAGCATAATAATTTATCAATTACAAAAGAGAGAGACAGTGATGTGGACTGTACATATGGTGATCATAACTCCGAATGGTTGTCTTTGGAGCTCCAACGCCTACTCTCAATGCAGGTTTTGTTTAATTCAATTGTTTCCTCAATACCCAATTCCAAATATGTCTGGTTGGATTTTACCGTGTGAGTTGTTTAGCCATTTTGTGAATTTGGGTACAGAAAAAACCAAGCATTGGGATTGTTTTAACGCGAGGTAAATGGAAATGGGATGTACATGAAAGCTCATTGTATCAACTCTCTGGAATTATGAGGTAAGATTTGTATGCCTTAAACCCTAAAATCCTAAACCCTTAAACTCTAGGTGTTATCCGTAATCAAGTTGCTTGGAATGCATATCAGTCTACTTTTCTGAACTTCTGTTTCTTGTGAGTTTTTTCCTTTTTTTGGTTAGTCTATTTGAAGCAATATGTCAATCATAGTATTATTTTTTGATTTGTTCGAATGGGTTTAGTGTAATGTCATTTCAACCACTACCAAGTCATATCAGTTGCGGACGTCAGTCACCAGTAATAACTTAAGTTCTTAATTGTGGACATCCTAATCTCTTAATCGTACACCCTAACCTGGTCCTTTAATTGCGTATAAACTCAGCTTATCATGTTTTACTGTTTGCTTTATTTACAGATTTTACAATGTGGCTAAGAGGAGTGATATTTTTATCGCAGAAGTCCAAGGGCGATTAAGGCTCTTCTCCGCTGAATGCCTAAATGGACTCGACACATCCATACAGGTCCCCTTTACCTTTGTGTAATGAATTTTATCCAGGCAAATTATTGCATTATATGTTTATGTCATTATGTTTTTGTGCGCCTGCTTTTCAGCGAGAGATTTTCTGACTACTTGTGACATTTTGTACAGATACTTGCAAGGCATCCAGGAGGCAATCCGGCACCACGCAAAGATGGTTACTGGCCTGTGTATATTATTCGAGCCGGACATGACACATCTATAGAGGTTTGGTCTCCTCAATAGAACTCTTGATCTTGTCATTATAAGCTCACATGTACAATTGTTTTTGCACCTAAAATGACATTAAATGATTTTGCATTGTCTGACAGAGATGGTTGGGTGAAGATGCCCAGCAGTTGAACTATACTGTGATATCAGTTTGTGCAGTACCAGCCTCTTGTTTTTAGAAGCCTAATTGTAGATTTGGTAATTTATACCAGTTCTCAACAATACTGAATTAGGATAAACAGTAGCCTGGCATAGTCGAGTCCTGTTATATATTGGAAACATACAAATAAAAGCAAGACAAATATTAGTTAGAAGACATAACTCGTACAATTTCTGTTTGACATGTTGCCTGAGAATTCCTGTTTGTATAAATTAAAGATTCAGAGTCACTTTCAGCTACAGTCTTTGTTATAAATTGCAGATTAAAATTAATCCATAGGATGCCTTGAGGAAAAATTTGGGCCCCAAATCATAGAATCTGTTCCAATTAAAAAGTGTGTAACCATCGGTCCCAATCCAGTTGTGTAATAGGATAGGCGATAATCAATTATACCGGATCTATGTGAATCATAGCCCTACTTGTGAAGTGCTTTGTGCCACTGTTTTCTGTTTCGTACTTTGGTTAGGGTATTAGTTTTTAGAAAGCACATTAGGTGTTCTAAGATTATTTGTGTTAGGACCTTTATGTCCGAACCTTATATAATTATTAAGAGCATTGTAATTACTAATAATCATAGTTTAATTATTCAATTAATATTGCATCTTGTGGATTTATCCATGCATCACATGAAGTTGTAATGGTGTAATTAGTTCATATTATGTAATGTTCCCTTCTCATCAGTAATCAGCTCAGTTGATCATCAGCCTATTCTGGAGACCCGTAGGCTTGATTGAGGTGAAATCGGGGTTTCTTTGCTTGGAGGTCTTGTGGTATTTCTAGGAGTTTACTATTTTTAGTAAAACACTATTTTTGGCAGTGGTCATGTTAGCAGTGCTTCAATTTATTCTTATTCTTGTTGGAGCAGTTGGTATTTTTGGTATAGCTTCCATAATGCAGTTTTGATGGCAATTATTAAATACAAGGCAATTAGTGTTATGTTTCTTTGTTGACCCCCTTGGCCTAGGAAGTTAACTTTAAGTTGTTTTAAAAGAGGGTCATTGAAGGGGTACGCCCTCATGAAGGAGTTTATTAATTTTAATAAAGTTTTATGTTGCCATGAAGTGGGACGCCACTTTGAGGAGAATATTGAATTTTGGAAATTTGAAAAGTTTCAATTGTGGCTTTTGGCGTACCTTGGTGGGAAATTGAAGAGTCTTCTCTTTCTCTTTAAAAATGAAGCTTTGCTCCAGCATTTGGCATCCATGAACTTATGCTAATGTTATGTTGTCGAAATGACAACTTGGTTTTTATTTCGAGGGATGTTTACCTCCTAGTTTCAATCCAATTTCGTGTTTGAAATACAACACCTAGTTGGTTTTTATTGCTGCTTCTCATCCAGACTAGCAGATTGAGCCTCACAATTGAAGTTTTTGATGATATTTTCAGTTTTGGAGTTGCTGATACAGTCATGGTTGAAAGTTGTTTTCACTTACAGCTCTTATGGTGATGGGTATTTGATCATATGTTTTCTATGCTTTGGGCGACCCCTCTCAAAAGTTTGCAGATTTTATTTTTGTGTTTCTGATTTTTAAGAAGAAAATCACCCCTTTTGAAGGCCGTACCATGCTGGAAGTGCCTTGGAATTCGTGCCTCTTCATTTGGGGATCTTTGATGCTGTTCTTGAGTTGAAGTTTGGGCACCTATCCTCCACAAAACTTTTGCAATCTTCATTTCATGCCATTCAGAGGTATATTGAATGAGTTATGAACATTTCATTGATTTCACAGTTGCTGGTTTACAGTTTCAGTTTGTTGGTTACTGTAATCAAATTGTTATAAGTTCAGTTTTTGGCTTCAGTTTTTTGTATTTGAGTTGTTTAGAGCTTGCAATAATCATTCCTCTCACCTTGCTTCATTCTATCATTGTAACACATTGTAATTTGTAGATTTCTTTTATTGTAAGGTTGAGAATTAGTAGTACTAATCCAACCATTGTTAATTTTGCATTTACTTGTGCTTCTAATTCACATACAATAACCCTTTGATGGTTTACCGCCAGTGAGGAGGAAAATTACTTTGTATTTGCTTTTCTCACCCACTGTCAAGTGGTGAATCTCCACTCTTGAGTGGATGCCTGCCATAGCGGATGAATTAGTTTAGTTTGAAAATTTTCATGGCTGGTTATCCGCCTAGTTATTCCAGTTTGTAATAATTACTCTGCCATATGTTAGCACCTCGCCTTCAAAAGGATCTTGTGTGCACATTCTTGGCGTTGAGTTTATTTTACATTTCCAGTTGTAAGCAATTTCAGTTGTTGACTTATTTGATCCTAGGGATCCTCTAACCATATGCCTGCCCCTCTTCCTTCAATGGTTTTAGGGTGCATTCTTGGTTAGAGTTGTTTTGATAGAGTTTGGTTTTTGGCGCTAACACTAATCAAAGTGGCCAAGTGTGGTAATTGCGTAAAAGTTGTGGCAAAAAATTGGTTAGCATATTTTAGTGGTATCAGAGCAGAAAACTTTGCCATCCTGTGATAGTCAGTAGTCAGTCGTCTGATGAGTGAAAGAGAAACTAGGCCATTTACCAGAAGTCAGGCTAGAACTCAGCATCAGTTTCCACTCGTTCCAGAGGCAGAGACATTTTCAAAAGCTCTAAGAGATCTTGGCAAAACAGTTGAAGGTGAAGGTATTGGAAAGTCAGTTGAAGAAGCTAGTCAAACAATTGAAATAATGTCAGAAAGTGTTAGGCAAGCTAATGAAGAAAGGGATAGAATGGAAAAAAAGTTTGACGGGATGATCGACATGATGTCCTGATTATTGTCCAAGTTGGATCAACAAGCAACACATAATATAATTCAACCCCAAAATAATCAAACTGGTGAAAATAGTGGAGTTAATGGGAATAACAATAATGGCAGTCTTGAGGTGAATAGAAGAGATAGAATTGTGGGTCAGCACATTGCAACCACTAGTGGGTCCTCCTCTAGACCTCTTTTCCCTACTTTCACTCCAAGGGAAGAGCAACAACCAGTTGAAGCTGCAACACCTTTTGCTGATGATGCACGACAAGCTTATATGGAATATGCTTCCTTACCCTCTAATATGAGAGATGTTTGGACCTTTGATCAATACATGAATCAGAGGAGTAGGAGAAATGATGGAAGGAATGAACAACGTCCTCCTATGATGCCTAGAAATGATTTTTATCAAGCTTTGGGAAAGATAACTTTGGAACATTTTGATGGTGGTAATAAGTGTACAGCTAGATCATGGGTGCAAAAATTGGATAACTATCTTTCACTTAGACCAATGCTAGAGGAAGATGCAATTAAATTTGCCACATTGCACTTGGATGGAGTGGCTCATGAATGGTGGACTCATGGTTTGGTCACTCTTGGCCATAACCTTATTCGCACCTATGATGAGTTTACCAACAAGTTGATTGAAAGATTTGATACCAAGGATCCTGAGTTGAGATTCCGAGAATTGGCGCAGCTCAAGCAACAAGGATCTTTAGAAACTTATGTGGTTGATTTTCAGAGATTATCAGTAATGGTGTCTAACATTACTGAGAGAAGACTTGTGGTTCTATTTTCTGAAGGATTAATGGAGCCTTTAAAAGGATGGGTCAAAGCCTTTGATCCACCAACTTTAAATGAAGCCATCAAGAAAGCAAGGAGCATGGAGTTGACAGCCCCAAGGCCAAAGTTTCATTCAAAACCTTTTAGTCATAAGAAGGATAAAAAACATTCTTCAAATCTGCCAAAGAAGTTTCCACCAAAGATGTTAGAAGAGCTCCGAGAACAACTTAGAAAGGATGGTGTTTGCTACATTTGTCGTGAGCCTTGGGTTAAGGGTCATCGTTGCTATGGTAGAGGCAAAGCACATCAAATGGAGGGCTATTCTGATTATGGATCAGAATCTGATTCGTCTAATCAACAATACGAATCAGCAAGCAGTGATGGTGAAAAAGCCCCAAAAATGAAGCCTAAAGATGATGGAGATGGTAGTGCTTTTGCACAACTCTCAAGTTTCCAAAAGAATGAGTCCTTTCGGGTTCATGGAGTGGTTGGCTCGCAAAGGATAGTTGCTCTAATTGACACGGGAGCAACTCATAATTTTATTGATGAAGGATTAGTAGCCAAAAGAGGTTTGAAGGCTGAAGAATTTGAAGGCTTCAAGGTAATGGTTGTAGATGGTTTCACCATGACTTGCACAAAGATTCCTAATCTTTCTATGCAATTAGGAAATTATGAGGTGAGAGATGATTTTTATGTGCAATTGGAGATACAAATGTTGTGTTGGGTATACAATGGCTGCGATCTCTTGGTGAGATCATATTGAATTTTCAAACTATGGAGCTGAAATTTCAGTCAAATGGAAAGAATGTTGTTTTAAGAGGGATGTCGAATGGGGGCCCTCGAATAGTGTCCTTGAAAAGAATGGAAAGGCTGATCCGTCATGATTAAGTTGAATGGGTAGTAGAGTGTATAGTCCTCCAAGCTGATCCAGTGGAAGAGAAGAGGCAATATCATTGTGATATACAAGCCTTACTTACCAAGAAGAGTAAAGTCTTTGATAGCTTACCTCCTGGGAGACCTCCTGAAAGAGGTTTTGAGCATGTGATTGAAGTAGAAGAAGGAGCAAAGCTCGTCATCACCACGCCTTACCGTTATCCCAAGAAGCAAAAAGATGAAATTGAGAAAGCCATCAAAGAACTTTTGGAGATGGGTTTTATTCGGCCAAGCAAAAGCCCTTTTGCTTCAACAGTGGTGTTGGTAAAAAAAGAAAGATGGAACAATGCGTATGTGTGTTGACTACCGTGCATTAAATCAGAAGACCATCAAGAATAGATATTCTATCCTTAGGATAGATGAGCTTATTGATGAGCTCCATGGGGCTATGTTTTTCTCGAAGATTGATCTTTGTTCAGGCTACCATCAAATCAGGATGAGGGAGGCAGATATAGAGAAGACAACTTTTAGATGCCATTTTGGGCATTTTGAATTTCTTGTCATGCCATTTGGTTTGACAAATGCTCTAGCTACATTCCAATCTTTCATGAACAAGATTTTTAGACAGCAATTGAGGAAGTTCGTGCTCATCTTCTTCGACGATATTCTCATCTTTAGTAAGTCTTGGGAAGAGCACCTCAAACACTTAAAAGAAGTGCTTAGCATTTTGGAGGCGGAATGCGTTTGCCAAAGAATCCAAGTGTGAGTTCGGGATGACGGAGTTGTTGTATCTTGGCCACATCATTAGTGCTAAGGGTGTGAAAGTTGATCCTGAGAAGATTAAAGCCATCCTTGATTGGTCACCTCCAAAGAATATTTCTCATGTGAGACGATTTTTGGGTTTGTGTGGATTCTACAGAAGATTTGTCAAGGGATATTCTCACATAGCAGCTCCCCTTATAGATCTTACTAAGAAAGGAGTTTTCCTATGGACTGATAAGGCATAAGGAGTCTTTGACAAATTCAAGCATATAATGAGCTCATGTCCAGTGTTGGCCCTACCGGATTTCACAAAGCCCTTTGAATTGCAATGCGATGCTTCAGGTGAGGGAGTTGGAGTTGTTCTCATGTAAGACAACACCCCATTGTCTTTGAGAGCAGAAAGTTGAGAGCAGAAGAATCTTACTCAATATATGACAAAGAAATGCTTGCTATTATACACACATTGTCTAAGTTTCATCAATATTTGGTGGGGAGTAAATTTGTTGTTAAGACTGATCATAACAGTCTTAAACACTTTATGCACCAAAAAGATTTAAATGAAAGACAACAAAAGTGGGTAAGTAAGCTCCAAGCTTATGACTTTGACATTGAATATGTCAAAGGGAAAAATAACATAGTGGCTGATGCTCTTTCAAGAAGACCCCATTTGTAGTCACTTTGTGAGATTTTAGCAGATTGGAAGGAGTTAATTGCTGCTAATTATGCTAAAAATAAGTTTGCAACTAGCTTGTTTGAAGGTCATTTGGATGATGAAAGGTATAAGTTGGTTGATGGGTTGATTCTTTATAAAGGTAGGATCTTTTTAGTGCTTGAATCTAAGCTTAAAAAGGAGATTCTACAATCTTTTCATGATGTTCCTCTTGCTGGTCATCAAGGCATGTTCAAGACTTACAAGTAGATTAGAGAAAGGTTTGCTTGGAAAGGGATGAAGGAAGAGATCATGAATTACATAAGAGAATGTTCTATTTGTCAAAGGAATAAAAATGAGCATTCTTTTCCAGCTGGTTTGTTACAGCTCTTGCCAATTCCGAATCAAAAGTGGGAGAGTATTGCAATGGATTTTATCACAAGGTTACCAAAAGTGTAAGGGCGAGATTGTATTTTTGTTGTGGTAGATAGATTGACTAAATTTTCACATTTTTATGCTATCACAACTTCATTTATAGCAGCCCAAGTGGTTGAATTATTTTTTAGAGAAGTTTTCCGTTTGCATGGTTTGCCTAAAACCATTGTCAGTGATAGGGACAGCAAATTCCTAAGTGCTTTTTGGCAGGAGATCTTCAGGTTAAGTGGTACAGTGTTCACTCCAAGCACTAGTTATCATCCCAAACGGATGGGCAATCCAAGATTGTCAATAAGTGGTTAGAAGGCTACCTCCGAAATTATGTTTCGGGGTAGCAAAGAGTTTGGGTTAAGTGGCTTCATTTGGGAGAGTATTGTTATAACTCTTCCTATCATATGTCAATTAATATATCTTTTTTTATGGCTCTTTATGGTTATGATGCTCTTAACTTTGTAGATTTGGTGTTTGGTGATAGTAGAGCTCCTTAGGCAAAGGATATGTTTCAACAGAGCCAAGACATCTTGAAATCATTAAAGGAAAATCTACAACAAGCTCAAAATAGCAGAAGTTATACGCTGATCAGCAGCATGTTGAGCGGTTTTTTGAAGTGGGAGACATGGTTTACTTGAGACTCCAGCCTTATAGACAGTCTTTGCTCAAGAAGAGTGGTATAGAGAAGCGTTTTTATGGTCCATTTAAAGTCACCAAAAGGATTGGTGAAGTGGTGTATGAGCTAGAGCTTCTAGCTGATAGCAAAGTTCACAATGTTTTCCATGTGTCACGCCTCAAGAAGGCGCTTGGGCACAATGTGGTAGCTACTCCAGAGTTACCTCCACTAGATGAGGAAGGGCAGTTGGTGTTGATTCCAAAGGAAATTCTTGACATTAGAGAACGCTCCTTGAGGAGAAGAGCAATCAAGGAATACTTGGTTAGATAGAGGAACTTGCCTATTGAAGATGCAACGTGGGAAGGTGAACTTATTTTGCAGCATCCAGCTTTACGGTTGCTTGAGGACAAACAATCTCGAGGAGGGCGAACTGTAATGTTCCCTTCTCATTAGTAATCAGCTGAGTTGTTCATTAGCCTATTCCGGAGACTCGTAGGCTTGATTGAGGTGAAATCAGGGTTTCTTTGCTTGGAGGTCTTGTGGCATTTCTAGGAGTTTACTATTTTTAGTAAACACTATTTTTTGCAATGGTCATGTTAGTAGTGCTTTAGTTTGTTCTTATTCTTGTTGGAGCAGTTGGTATTTTTGGTATAGCTTCCATAATGCAGTTTTGATGGCAATTATTAAATACAAGACAATTAGTGTTATGTTTCTTTGTTGACCCCCTTGGCCTAGGAAGTTAACTTTAAGCTGTTTTAAAAGAGGGTCATTGAAGGGGTACGCCCTCATGAAGGAGTTTATTAATTTTAATAAAGTTTTATGTTGCCATGAAGTGGGACACCACTTTGAGGAGAATATTGAATTTTGGAAATTTGAAAAGTTTCAATTGTGGCTTTTGGCGTACCTTGGTGGGAAATTGAAGAGTCTTCTCTTTCTCTTTAAAAATGAAGCTTTGCTCTAGCATTTGGCATCCATGAACTTATGCTAATGTTATGTTGTCGAAATGACAACTTTTTTTATTTATTTCGAGGGATGTTTACCTCCTAGTTTCAATCCAATTTCGTATTTGAAATACAACACCTAGTTGGTTTTTATTGCTGCTTCTCATCCAGACTAGCAGATTGAGCCTCACAATTGAAGTTTTTGATGATATTTTCAATTTTGGAGTTGCTGATACAGTCATGGCTGAAAGTCGTTTTCACTTGCAACTCTTATGGTGATGGGTATTTGATCATATGTTTTCTATGCCTTGGGCGACCTCTCTTAGAAGTTTGCATATTTTATTTTTGTGTTTCTGATTTTTAAGAAGAAAATCACCCCTTTTGAAGGCCATACCATGCTGGAAGTGCCTTGGAATTTGTGCCTCTTCATTCAGGGATCTTTGATGCTGTTTTTGAGTTGAAGTTTGGGCGCCTATCCTCCACAAAACATTTGCAATTCATTTCATGCCATTCAGAGGTATATTGAATGAGTTATGAACATTTCATTGATTTCACAGTTGCTGGTTTACAGTTTCAGTTTCTTGGTTTTTGTAATCAGATTGTTATAAGTTCAGTTTTTGGCTTCAATTTTCAGTTTTTGAGTTGTTTAGAGCTTGCAAGAATCATTCCTCTCACCTTGCTTCATTCTATCATTGTAACACATTGTAATTTGCAGATTTCTTTTGTTATAAGGTTGAGAATTAGTATTACTAATCCAACCATTGCTAAATCTGCATTTACTTGTGCTTCTAATTCACATACAATAACCCCTGGATGGTTTATTGCTAGTGAGGAGGAAAATTACTTTGTATTTGCTTTTCTCACCCACTGTCAAGTGGTGAATCCCCACTCTTGAGTGGATGCCTGCTACAACGGATGAATTAGTTTAGTTTGAAAATATTCATGGCTGGTTATTCACCTAGTTATTTCAGTTTGTAATAATTACTCTGCCATATGTTAGCACCTCGCCTTCAAGGGGATCTTGTGTGCACATTTTTGGTGTTGAGTTTATTTTACATTTCCAGTTGTAAGCAATTTCAGTTGTTGAGTTATTTGATCCTAGGGATCCTCTGACCATATGCCCGCCCCTCTTCCTTCAATGGTTTTAGGGCGCATTCTTGCTTAGAGTTGTTTTGATAGAGTTTGGTTTTTGGCGCTAACGCTAATCAAAGTGGCTAGGTGTGGTAATTGCGTAAAATTTGTGGCAAAAAATATGTTAGCATATTTCATATTAAGCATGTGGATTTATCTCACATGGGTGGTATGTCATAAGTCACATTTTGTGATGCTTATATATTGGTGTTTTTATGAAGACCGGATCATCTAGAATTATATTTTGTATCAGAGTTTTTTCTTAAGGAGGTTGCCCCCTCTAAGAGGCCCATGATACTTGTATTTGATTCACGAATATAAGCATATTTGCTACTATTCTTTGTGTTCATTGAGCATTTTTCTCTTTTCGCATTTTGTTATTGTTTGATCATCTTTTGCAATGAAGATCATAACAAATGGAATCAATGCTCTTTCCAGGACTGCTTTATGCAATAGAAGCAACATTTTAATGGTCTATTGCAACTACCCCTTTAATGCTCTCATCTCACCCTCACGAGATCTTGGTGATTAGAAAGTGATGAAAGTAGTAGGGTATTAAAAGTTTTTGTCAACTTTCTTTATGTAGTAGTGGGTGAGGTTAGAAATCCTTGTTGGGGATTCTAAAATATTATAAAGAGTTGTCATTATTGGCTGAACACATTTTGGCTTGTGAAGTGAGGTGGGAAAGGACTCACTAATATCGAGGCCTCAATTATAGATAGACTTGAGCTTCCATGTACCTTTGGGTATATTGGAAGAGGCGTTAGGATTAAAAGAAAATTTGCTGCAGGAAGCCATTGTGTGGTGCATTGGTAAGCAATGAGCTTTAGGAAGCTACTCTCTTTGTACCTCAGAGATAGGATAGTGCAGCTATGAACTTTGAAATATTGTGCCAATTCACTATTTATGAACAAGATAATTATATTAGGAAGCATGCTGACCAGGCACACGTTAGCTTAGAAATTTCCTGATTACACTCTAGTCATGAACAAATTAGGCATATTTGAGTAGAGATTGGTTGATTCGAGCAGATTTGTATAGTTCCAAGCATGTTAGGGCAGCGGAGGTCATATTAGTACAATGCGAAGTGGGTCATTGAATTGTTGCATTCCAAACTGCACAACATGGTTGATGGTAGTAGATCTTAAGATCCTTCATCATAGGACCTTTTCTTAGAAAAGTTGGATTAGAAAAAAAAACTTTCTATCCTCAAATGGCTGTCCAAGTTGGACAAGTTAGGTAATACAATATCATGAGCCAACAATTCCAATAGAGTAGTGTTGACGTGGTTTTTGTGACCGCACCAAACAGCAGAACAAAATAGTCCGAAGGCTACTCCGTTCTCTCTTGATCAAAGTATCCCGTGTGCTAAGATTGCGAGATAGATCACACGTTCAACTCCAAGGTTACGAAATACTTGGAACACCCTCAGTTGGTTGATGTGTATTGTTGTGTTCTTACGAGGGGACTTACACAATTGTTCAGGATACGTGCAGTAAACAAATGCTTTGAAAGGGATTTTGTGCGAATGATTTGTCTTTGAAGTGCGAGTTTCCTAGAACTAACCAAGATTATGCGGAATTTGAATGGCTGCAGAGATTTCGAAAATCTAAACTCTAACCTAAATGCAAAGATGTTATGCTCAATTTCAATGAACTTCAACAAACATTGTCTAGCCTCCTGTTGGACAGCTTCAACAAAGTAAGTGCAATCTTCAAAGGATAAGAAAGATGTTCAAATCACGATTCAATAATGCAACTACCATCACAACAATGCATAACTACACATGAATCTTGACCGAAATTAAGTGTAAAGTGTTCCAGTTGACCACGCAAGACAAGCTTACCATCAGTAAGATTGTTAGTGGTATGGATAAAAGAAGCTCACTTACATCAAACATAAACATCCATATCTAACTATTAGCATGAAATTAAGTCCTAGTTGAAGTCAAAGGAAGAAGAAACCTCACGAACTACTCACAACAAAGTTTGAATTCACCATCAATGAAATGCTTTATTATGATTAGCCTTTGTGACAATCTCTTACAAAATTCTCAAAGGGAGAATTCCCCTTTTTCTTCAACAATGCAATGAAAACTACTCTAACTCAAAAGTATCTACTCTCTTTTCTGCTTCAAAATTCACTATGCTGACTACTTCTGATTCTGACTATTAGATTACAAATGAGGGGGACTCCCCCTTTTATAGCTGGCCAATCTCAACGGATGGTCCAGATTGAATTAAAATGGAGGGCTCAGATCGAGCCACCTCAGCCCTAGACAAGTTTTGCCCTAAAAACTTCCAGAAGGTGGAGTAGTGTCATAAATGCTCCCAAAAATAGCAGATTCCTCCTTGACCACCATGAGCAATTAATGCCCACTACCCTTCTAGAAGATTCTCGTCCATGACTCGGATTCCCTTGTTCTTCTCTCTGACCGCGTATGCTACGAATCGTGCCAGCACCTCATCAACCTCCTCCTCAGAAATTGCTGGAGTAAGATTTAGCTGATATTCCAGGATAGCCACCATTTGTTCATGCTTATCACAGGACTTTCTCCAAGCTTCAATAGGATCGCTGAAAATGTCGACATGTTCTCAAAGTCTAGTTGAGAGAACCTCTTCATCTCGGAGAAGAAAGGTTGCAACCTTGCCTTCAATCCGTCAATTTCAACCTCCTCAGCAGTCATCCTTTTGGCGAACACTGCCTCCAACGTGTTGAGGATACCCTTGTGAATATTGTTCATTGCTTTCTTGATCCTGGTGGACTCCATAGTTGCTGTGTCGAAGCAACTCTTTCCAGTGAATGCCGCCGAATGCCACCCACGAAAATCATACCTGTCGCCTGCCTGGATCACTCCTTCATTCACCAAAGTTTGCGTGGGCACACGCATCAAAACAGCAAGGCGAGGAATAGTTTTATCCTGAAAAATATGTGTCTCCCCAAGCTTGCTCGACATCATCCAAGCGAGAAAGGATACCAGATGCATTCTGAAACGATGAGACGAGATCGACCATGAACTTTTCTGCTTCAGCACGGACGCCGCTTATCCACTTGTCTCCTTCTCATATAGCTCTCTTGATTTCCTCCAGCCCATTGATTGGCTCTCGTGGTAGCTCAGGCGGGAGTTCTACCACTGGGTTCTCCTGAGCAACTGGATGTGCTAGATGTTGCACATACTCGACCAATGCCTTGTGTTCCTTTTTCAATCTTTTATATTTCCCTTCCTTTTTCACCTACCTATCCTTCAACGCCTGGAAGGAACTCTCAGCTTCCTCAACCACTTGCACGCCGGAGGGACGTCCCAACTCAATTGTGGTGACCGTGTAGTTTTTTGGCATTGCATCACTTAAATTATGATCCTCCCTCAGAACAACAATATGGAGGCTGCGTGACCCGACCTCATTAGTCTCCATTCTCGTATACTTCCTTGCCCTCTTCCTTTTCGGCGATTTACTCGTTCTGTTTAGAAGCTCCTCCATCTCAACTGCCAGATCAGCATCATCGTCTTGATCTCTCCTGATTGCCTGTGAGAGCCAATTGCGCTGAATGTCATAAATAATGAGGGGCTGCTCTTCGGTTGCCTCCACTTCCCGAACCTCTTCTCGACCAGTATTCTGTTGAGGTTCAATTATTTCAACGTTTTGATCACTCCCCTCATGAGCTCCAACGTCTTCCTCTTCGAAGGCAAAATCAAAGTGGGTATCTGTTTCTATCTCTTCCCCTTCATCTGGCTTATTGGCACCTTCAAGATCATTGACGCTCTGAGTATCCAAGTCTCCCGGAATTGGTTGGTTAACCTCTCCAACCTCTGGCTCTTCATTCCCTCGAGTCCTCTGATCTGCAAATAGTGAAACTTCACGCACACTGGAGGAATGGGTCACCAACTGAGTAGATGACGTGTCCTCCGATCCCTGAGGTTCCGGTTGAACAAGATCTTCTTGCGGTGGTTGTGGCTCCGGAGGCTGGGCAATTTGTTTCTTTCTCTTCGCCAACACCGGTGGCCTTTTATCACCCATGAGGTCATATGTGAAGGCAACTGACCTCCTCCTTAATCTGTGAACACGCTCTTCTACCCAAGCCCTTGTGAAAGTCAAGACGGGAATAGACAAAGTGTCTAAATCCGCAATCTCTGGCTCAGCCCAATCTACTGGTGGAATTGGTGTGTTCTTTACTGATTCATAATCCGGATGGATTAGCCTGGTATCCTCTTCGACTTGGTCCGACACTTGGATCACTTCACATTCTCTGATCAATTTGAGAGGCAACCTCGAAAACGTTCTTTTGCTAATCTCAGCCTCACTCCCAGCATTCGCCCAAAAATCTTCTAAGTGAGCTTTGTGTCTGTACTCCACACCTTGCACTGTTCCGATCTTTCCCCGAGGATCGAAATCCTGCCGGCTGGTATGAAGAGTCAACTTATAGAACTTCAATTCTTCCTTAGCCTCCTTGGCTGCCTGCAGAGTAGGGCATTCTTCAAGTGAGTTTCCCAACACAATGGGAAAGTGCAAGCCTCCCTTCTTCTTTCTCCTTATGATCTTGTCGTAGGCCACCAATTGCCTATACAACTCAAGTAGTATCATCCTGTTGGTGGGGTACCTCGGTAATTTGTAGACGTATGAGTCGTACCCCGGCAGCCTTAAATAAGTAAACTTCGGGAATTGGACGAACCAAAACCCATACTCTTCTATCAACATCTGTGCCTCTTCAGATATCCTCTGTTGTAACCTCTGCTGAAGGGTCCTTGTGATATACATGGTGAAAGCATCATTTACTCTCTTGAAGTCCGCTGTGTGCGTGAGATGCAATTGTCTACAAGATTCGTGAATCTTGAACTGATTATAACCACAGCCAATTGGTTCCTGGTATGCCAACCCCCTATACTTTTTCATTCGAGCAAGCATGTAAATAACATACGAGCTCATGTAGAATGTTCTCATTCTCTTCAGATTCCGGAACTGTTCATCAATATTGTCACTTATCATCTGTGCCCAATTTACTTGCACCTTCCCTTCGAGCACCACACTAATGTAAAAGAACATCCATGGCTCGAAAACAAATGACTGCGGGCTGCCGTTAACCCTGCTGAGCAACATAATTATATCGCAGTACTCCTGTTTCAGCTCCTCTGAGATTATCTGCTTAGGCAGCCTAACAGCAGGAGGCTTTGGCTTTCGCATCCAAGTGGTGTTGATCCTCTTCATGCACTTCTCGAAGGACGTGGCATACATCTTGTCGGCCTTTTCTTTGGATTTATATAACATATTATCTATGGCCAGTATCCCAACGCCTCGCCAATTGCGTCAGGTGCAAAGTTGGCCAATATCATACCATCCGGAGACACAATAGTCCGATCATCTGAGTTGTAAAAGTTGGCACATTCCAAGATCAGCTCTGGACAACGAACTGCTGGTTGGAATCCGGCTGCTGCGTATAACCCGCTCTTGACAATGTTGCGCGATGCTTCTGTCGGAAGGTTGCCACCTTGCCCATACATTCTGCGCATGAACGCCTCGAGGTTGAAAGGCCCAAGGTTGGTGTCCGTCAAGTTTCCAAACTTCGACACAATCTTTGACTCCGGAATAAACGACTTCTTCAGCCCTTTGATGATTCCCTGCCTGGAGGCGTTTTCTTTGACAGCTTCGTTATTACCAGCCTTAGCTCCAACTTTGCTGGTTCCAGCAACATCAGCGTTTCATCTATTGGCCATCTGCAAAACAAGAAGCAAATATTACACTTCAAACTTTTAAAATAAAAATCACGCGAGACGGTTGGCGAATGGAGTTGGCTGCAAGAATAAATGCGAGTTAATAGTTTCAGCAGTAAACTCCAACTTCACACTTCGATAATTTTAAACTCCGAAAATATAAAACCTCGAACTCCAGCAATTTGCAGCCAAAAGAATTTTCAATCCTTGGAAAGAAATTAACTTCAGCAGTCCCAAATTCAACAAATGCTTCAAGCTTTTAGCAACCTTTAAATCAACAGCTTCGGAAGTTATAAATCAGCAACTTCGAAAAATTAAATCAGCAAGTTTGAAAGTTATAAATCATCAAGTTTCAAATCAGTTTTTCGAAGGTTATAAATCGGCATCTTTGAAGAATTAAATCGATAGGTTTGAAAGTTTCAAATGAGCAAGTTCAAATCAGCGTCTCAATAATTTCAAATCAGCCTTTTCAAGAGTTATAAATCAGCAACTTTGAAAAGTTTCAACAATCTCAAATCAACACTTCGAAAGTTATAAATCAGCAACTTCGAAGGCTTCAACAATTTTAAATCTAATTTGATTCTAAACATTTAGCAACTTCAGAAAATTTCAAGCTCAAGCAATTTCGAGTTCGACTTCCAGCATAATTAAATGATTTCAGCTTTTCAACTTTCAACTTCAAAAAACATTTCAACTTTCAGCAAAATATTAAGTCTCAACAACTTCGAATACTTACCTTCAGCAACTTGGAGAATTAAAAATGCTTAACCTCAGCAGCTTACACTTCAAACTTTATTTCGAATCTCAGCAACTTCGCAACTCAGCAACTCAGAAAATCAACTCTCAGCAACTTCGCAACTTTGAATCTCAACAACTTCGCAGAACTTCAATAAATTCAAGCCTCTTGAATTCAACAACTCTCACACTTTCAGCAACTTTCAATCTCGAAAATATTAAATCTCACAACTCAACAACCTCTCTCGATTCACCAGCATAAATCTCAGCTTCAAATTGTGTGAGATGAAAATGAAAATCTCCAAAGTTTTTATAACCAAAAGCGGGTGCTAATTTTAGCAGATGCCATTAATTCTCGCCATCATGACTTACGCAGTTGCTAATTTTGAAAGAGAATATTCCAGTCGTCTCGCAGTCGTCATGGCAATTTGCTATTTAGGGAGATTCTTTCCTCGATTCAAATTTAAAACTTCCCTCTCGATTGCCAGCGATTTCGAAGAAAAATCAATTTGCTTAGATTTAAAATAATCTCAACTGCCTTTTAAAACGACATATTTAATTTATTAAAATTTTAATTTAAATGCCATTTTAATTTATTTCTCCAGCGCATGTAAAAAATTCGATGTCAGCGCTTTGAAATGGCTAGGCGTAATTTATTTTCCGTCCATAATTAACTCCGAAATAAATTCCCCACAAATTAAAATCATCCGAGTTTTAAAATTTTATGTGTCGAAATTTAAAGGGGAATTTAATTTAATACTTAGGAAAATAATTAAATCGATTAAATTAATTTAATTTCTCCGACTTAGGCAAATTTCGCAGTTAATTGCCTAGAGAAATTATTTTCACTCCCAACGCCTTTTAATTTATTTTTTAAACGTCATTGAATATTTTCCACCGAAAATCATCACTTGATTCTTTGCTCAACGTTTAATATTCACTTGTTACCTTAGGAAAATTTAAATGCTTTTACCAATCTTCAAAGTCCAACTTCAAATGCCCCATTAAAATTTAAATTTAACCTCTTCCTTGAAGGTAGGTGCATATTATACCATTAGCTTTTATTTTTAACGCCTTAGAAACGTTTCAAGTCATTTCACTCTCCAAGGGCGCATATCATCTCCTCCACGTCAAGTTTCAACACTTAACGAAATTCTTAATTCTCCACGCCTTAGAGAATTTCTACCCCTCAAGCTTGGGCACATATCATACCCTGTGGTTTCAGCATTAAGGCGCATTTGGGGGTTCCTTGTAATTCTCACGCCTTAGAATATTTTCAAAGACCTTCAAGTTGCCAGGCGCATTTAACATGACATCCAACATTTAATCAATACTTTTCCCTTTGTTCAAGGCGCAAACAGGAGGTTGGACTTCCATTTTGGGGCGCATTTGATGTCTTACACTTCCAGTTTGGGGCGCATTTACTACATAGAAGTTTCAATTTGTACCTTGGGCGCAAATGGCCAGGTGAACCTAGAGGCGCAAATCATATGTTGTGCTTTCAATTTGTGACTTAGGCGTATTTCTATTCTCCAATGCTCAGGGGCGCAAATAGAGATGTGTGCTTTTAGGCACATATTCCATGTTGAGCTTTCAATTCCACGCCTTAGCCAATTTCAAGCCACTAACCTTCAGGGCGCAAATGACAAGTTGAGCTTTCATTTTGACACTTCAAGCTGAAGGAATTTTTAATTCGTGCCTTAGTAAACTTTCGAATTTCCAACCTTCACACTGCCAGGCGCAAATCCATAGTCTAGCTTCAAATTTCGTGACTCTAAACTCAGGGGTGCATTTGGCAGGTAGAACTTTCAATTTTAAAGCCTTAGTCAAATTTGAAATCTTTCTCCTCATTTAAGTTCCTGGGCGCATATCACTCATAGAGCAACTAATTCATGCTTTAGTCAAACTTTGAGTCTCTAACTTCAAGGGCGCATACATCACCTGGAGCTTTCAACTTGCTCGCCTTAGTGTATTTGAACTTCAAGGGCACATACATCACCTGGAGCTTTCAACTTCTTGACTTAGTCAATTTCAAGCCTCTAGCTTGAGGCGCATTTCACAGGAGGAGCTTCCAGTTTCATCATTTAACACTTTCAATCACCTTGCCTTGCTAGGCGCAAATCTCATAGGCAACTCTCAATTTTCATCACTTGGGCGCATATGCATGGGTGGACTTTTAATTTCGGGACTTAGAAAATTTCTAACATGCTTTCTCCTCAAGGGCGCATTTGAATGGGTCCGCTTTCAATTGAGGGCACATTCTCTACATGGAGCTTTCATTTTTGAGAGGTCCTTTTTCACGCCTTAGTCAAATTTAAGTTATTCTTGTCTTCAAAGAGGGGTGCACTTGAATGGGTCATCATTCAATTCCAACACCTTAGGCGCATATGACATGTTGAGCATCCAATTTAATGCCTTAGAAACTTTTTATTATCCCTCTTCAAAGTAAGGCGCATATGAACCCTTCTACTTCCAAATTAAATGACTTAGCCAAATTTCTACCCCAAGGGCGCATTTAGCATGGGAAGCTTTCATCAAGGCCTTGGGCGCATTTAGACCCCTCTAAGTCTAGGCACATTTGAGGGTGCATGCTTCAAGTTTTAACACCTTAGTGAAATTCCAAGTCATCTCCAGCTTCAGGGGCGCATATGAGAGGGTGGACTTCAAGTTCTAACGCCTTAGGATACTTCCAAGTCATCTCCAGCTTTAGGGGCGCATATGAGAGGGTGGACTTCAAGTTTTGTGTTTTAAGTGAAATTTCATCATCCATTTTCCTCTTGAAGGCGCATATGAACCCTTCTACTTCCAATTTAAATGACTTTGAGGAATTTTCAACCTCCTAGGCGCATTTGGCTAGTGGAGCTTCCAATTTTCCAGACTTAGTCAATTTTCCATTCGTCTTCAGCTCATTAACGTGAATTTCGATGCCAGACTCCAAATTTCATCAAACCTGGTGGATTTTATGCCTCTTGCCAGATTTAGGGTGATTTTCTCTTGTTAACCCTAATTCGTCCTGACTTTCTATTTTTAGAAAGTTCCTTGAATTTTGCGTCAAGGACTGAATTTCGACTCTAGAAAGCTTGATTTTTGCCCTATTCTGAATTTCAATTGATTTGTGCCATTGACGCCCGATGCTTGTTTACACCTGCTATTTTTAGCAACCTGCTAAAAATAGAAATTGCTCAGAAAGTCTTCAAATTTCATGGGTTGAATGGCTGAAGCGTGGCGATCGTAGCTGGATACTGCTTCTGTGTGAATGTCCTGTCCTGCCCTTGATTTTAGGAAACCCTAATTTCTTTGCCCATGCCTGCTAAAAATAGCAATTATCTGATTCTTCATCCTCTGCAACTCCGTTTGTCTCGAAATTCGCGCCAAGGACCCCTCATCACATGTTTGACTTGCGCCTGCTGAGGTCTGATGTCGCCCTGCTATTTATAGCTGCTTGTGGAGTGACTTACTATTTATAGTAAGTGCTTGTTTCTGAGACTTCCTAGCTCCGTTTGAGTTGAAATTTGGACAGCGTGCTCATCGTTGGTGAACTTGCTTGTTTGCGTTAGCGTCCAAGGTTGACTTTCTATTTATAGCCCGCGTTGAGAATGCCTTACTAAAAATAGCAAGTGCTCCGATTGCCTTCAAATTTTGCCAGCAGACTCCCTGAAAGATGCTGATCGTAGTGGATACTTTAGTTTTGGGGTACTTTGTCGTCTGATTCCTCATTTTTAGCCCTGAAGCTCGAAACCCTAATTTTCTGCATGTACCTTAAATGAGCTCCGTTTGACCCCGTTTCAGTTGCATGACAATTAGTTTGCAGTTCCGAAGTGCTGAGCAGCTACCTGAGTTGTACCTGCTAAAAATAGAAAGTGTCTGAAAAAGTGACCGTCCGGCTGCTAGATGATTTTGCATGGCACACTGCCCGAAAAATCTCGAAAAACCCAGAAAAATCTTTCGGACATGCAAGCACTGGCTAAAAATAGTATGTTTCTGAAAAGTGACCAGTTCCACTTGCATGTTACACCGTTGCGAAGCTCTTGGAAAACCCAGAAAGAGTATGCCGACATGCGCTGAAAAAGTCTGCATGCAAACCCTAATATCGGCCTCCGAAGGCTGAGTGCTGAAAGTCGTTATCCTACTTTGCATGTCATATCACTGCGAAGGTCTTGAAAAACCCACAAAGAATCTCCGGACATGCATCAGAAAATGTAACATGTAAACCCTGGAATCTGCTCTGGAAGCTAGACTGCTAAAAATAGCAAGTCGTCCGTTTTTGCTCAAATTTTGTCAGAAATGAACTTGAAGTATTCAGAATGTAATGGAGTTGCCAAAATGTGAAAATCTCGAGAAAATCAACCCTAAGTCGACACTTACTAAAAATAGAAAGTCGGCAAAACTCAGTGAAAATCTAGGGGTTACTTGCTGGAAGCGTCGTAATAGCTGTGTTAGGCTTAGAAGCTGACCAACCAACTCAATTTGACCTCAAAATGACCCAAAGATGTGAAACCTTAATTTTAGACTTGGCCAATTTTTGCGTTTAAGCTCGCAGGCAGGAGCATCCCCGGAAAGCAGACAGCAGAAAAGAAGCAGGAGAGAGAGAGAGACAAAAAAAAAAGCCAAAAGACTAGAATGGAGCAAAAATTTAGGGGTCCCCATTTTGAATGGGGCGATGTGTGAAAAGGTCACAACAAGTAGAAAGTCATCTGTGGGACAAAGTTCTAACAAGGGACACCACTCCTCAAGTGGATTGGGTAATGGAGGGACATAAGGTACACCTAAATTGAATTTCAATAAATTTTGATAGTGACGACCTTGCAAATTGGTTATATCAAGTAGAGCAGTATTTTTCATCAATCAAATTTCTACAGCTTAAAAACTTCCCATAGCTTTGTTCAACCTAGAACATGAAGCTATCCATTGTGGGATT
Source organism: Sequoia sempervirens (assembly GCA_007258455.2). Lineage (NCBI taxonomy): Eukaryota > Viridiplantae > Streptophyta > Pinopsida > Cupressales > Cupressaceae > Sequoia > Sequoia sempervirens. Next base: position 249,467,129 of record VDFB02105785.1, on the reverse strand, counting down.
TTAAAATAGACCCTAAAAACCATACACAAGACATTTGACAATCAAACTAGTTACAATCACAATTATCTATTCAAAAGCAAAAATTGACAATGCAAGTGAATAGAATTTGCATTCTCATTCGCTATTTAGTCAAGAGAGGAGCTAACTCAACAAGTAGAGATAGTAGTGGCACTTGATGAGACAAAGGTGACACCGAATTGCCATGAAAGGAATGATGAGGCAAAGGTGGCACTTGATTACCTTCAATCAAGGATGACATGTCCTTATTAGCTACCTAGGGTTGAAACATATTACCTAAGTAAACTTAATAAAAGATGTGCATTAAAATATTACACTAACATTCAATAGTATCAGTAGTTGGAAAAAACATATAGTGCACTCACATGGGATAATTTTTTTGAATACCTATTCACTCTCTTTGGCCCAAGTGAATACAAGGACTTTACTAGAGCATTGACTAAATTAAGATAGACTCACTTTGTTTGCAATTGGTAGACACAATTTGAAAAATTGGCAAACTAGATAAGTGGGCTAGATGATGCTTTTTTCAAAAGTTGCTCTATCAATGGCCTATAGGAAGATATTCATGTTGAAGTCAAAATGTTTAAATCCACTACCCCAGTGGAAGCTATTAGGTTCTCTAAATTAGTTGAGGATAAATATATTGCCCAATGCCGTCCATATTAACTACTGTGATCAACACCAAATTAGGTCACTCGACCAACACTGATCAAGCACCTAGCTCATAGAGTGAAAGGGCTTTGCTGCAATTGTGATGAAAAATATGCATGGTCATAAATATAATAGAACAAAAACTATATTTACTTGATATTGAGGTAACTTCTATGTTTTCCACATGGGACTCTCTAGTAGTAGAAAGTCTAGATGAGGAACAACTTGAAGCAATTGGTCTAAGTGATGACTCTATTCTTAAAATATTTGTGCATGCATTAGCAAGCATTGTAATGCCCTAAGCTATTGGGATATTTCAAGGGGCATCCTTAACCATTCTTATCAACTTTGATAGCACTCATAACTTCATTGATCCCTGGGTGGCCAAGTATAACTTATTATGTGTTTCCATGCAACAACTTTGAGGTGATGTTTGCTAATTGAATTACTTTGGCTTGCAAGGGAAAATTTTAGAATGTCAAGGTTTTGATTGGTGAATACAATCTAAAATCTGACATGTTTGTGTTTCCATAGGTAGTTGTGATAGTCTTGGGAGCTTAGTGGCTTCACATAGTGGAACCCATGCTATTGGATTTCACAAAAATGTGGATGCAATTCACATTTAATAGGCAATAGTATACGTTGAAAGGCATTACAACAAAACGCACTCAAATTGTTAGTTCACATTGTAAGCATACATTACTAAAAATGGTTCCTCATGGGATCATGGCTCAACTTTGTGTTGTAGAGATGTCAAAAATGTAGTTAGCTGCATCCTTGGACTTGCAATTAATCCTTGACAAACACTATTAGGTATTTATAAAACATTAAGAATTACCACTTCAACTCTCAAAAGATCATGCAATACAATTAACTTTGGGTAATCAATGTAATGAAATAACTTGCACAAGAAGAATATAATATGAAATATGATGCAAATACTTGATAATAATATGCCACTTCGAGGGGAAACCTCTTAATACACTTCAAGGGGGATACCTCCAATAGTCTTCAACAAGAACTCAATACTCAACATGATGATAATAACCTACCTATACCTCCTATATATACCATACTTATGCCTAGGATATCACCCAGGCTGACCTAGATAACCCTATATAAGCCTTAGGCCGACCTAGATAACTCTATATAAGCCTTAGGCTGACCTAAATAACTAAATAACAATATAATAATAATAATAATAATATGACTTAATTAAGAGTTAAGGTAACCACAAGCCGACTACTCATAACACTATACACACTATAGGGGTAGGGGCATAACAGTCAACTTCCAAACGCTTGACCATACTGATATAGAAAACTGAATTTTTGCAATTTTCTCAAGTTTTAGAGCACAAACATTTCATCAAATGGTTGGTATGCAGCTGTTCAGATTGTGTTTATGCAATTTGTTTAGGAATATGATTACAATCATCGTAGTATGAATTCTATATATTCAAATATTGATATTCACCTTAAATACACAAAGTTATTGCATAAGGTAATGCACTGATAATTTTTCCTTCATTCTATAAACTGCTGTTACAAAAGTATATATTCAGAAAATTGTATACAGCTGTTTGACCTTGATAAAAGCTTCAATATTTAAATATTCACTTGCTGACCTGAAAGTCTGAATAGTCAAACTCCAATCACAAATTATCTTTGTTCGCCTTATCGCTGTATGGTCCGTTTCTATCATGGTATGACTCTCCATATCACTGTATGGTAGAGCAAAAGGCTAATATAAGCTGCAATACACCCTAAGGAAGTGGTGCCAGCCTTGGGGTGGGGGTTGTGGTGGGGTGGGCGGCGTGCCCTTTAGAGGCCACGTAGGAGGTGGGAAGTCTTCACAACTTCAGAAATTTGCATTTCGTTATTTAATCAAGGCTCCAATATGGTAGGACTCCCTTTGGGGGAGTCTTAATGTGGTACGGCTGGGGGCCCCTTTAGAGGCCATGTAGGAGGTGGGAAGTCTTCACAACTTCAGAAATTTGCATTTCGTTATTTAAACAAGCCTCCAATATGGTATGATTCCCTTTAGGGGAGTCTTAATGTGGTACGGCTGGGGTAAAACCTAGTTGGAATTAAAATATAATATTTAATTCCTTCTTTCACAGTGCACATAGCACCAAAAACTCCCATTTCCTCATCACTTGCACACACACACAAATATGTCCTGATATCTTCACTCTTGCACACACACAAATATTTTATGATATCTTCACTCTTGCACACATTGCACACAAATTTATTACGTGCTTGTAAATTTAACAAATTTGTACTTGTACACTTGGCAAACCTGTAAATCTGTGTCCTCTGGAAGGATAATTATTTTCAACAATTTCTCACACAATCTTCTTCAAATCTGCTGACCTGTGAATTTTGGATGAATCCACCAAGGTTTTCTGAAATGGGTTTTTGTCCAATCAACCAAAGAAGCCCAAGGGTTTTTGTCCTAGGGTTTGTTGAACCAAAAGCAGAAGCTCTCAAAGCTCTCCAAGAAAATAACAAGTTAAGAACGAATTTATTTTTGGCTCCCAACTCTTTTATATCCATCTTTGAGAGAATTATTTAATTTCATTTTTCTGCTTATAAAGTGACCCGCTTTATAAAATTGTAATAATCCTCTCTGAAGTTTAATTGTTTTAAATGTTTTTTTTCTTGATTCAATTGGGGTTTGTGGGGTGTTGTGACCTTTTCACACATCACCCCATTCCGATGGGGACTCCCTAATTTTTGCTCCATTCTGGTCTTTTGGCTTGGGTTTTTGTCTCTCTCTCTCTCTATCTCTTTTCTATCTGCCTTTCTGGAGATGTCTCCGCCATTGAGCTTAAACATGAATTTTGGCCAAGTTTGAAAATTAGGGTTTCCATCTTTCCTGGTCAGTCCGAGGTCGAATGAAGTGAATAAATTGAAAACAGAGACTAACGTTGCTGTCAGTATGTTTCCAACAGGCTCTCAGCAAATTTTCATCAGATTCCGGGTACTTACTATTTTTAGTAAGTGTGCAATTCAGGGCATTTTGTCAGCATTTTTGAAATTCCAACAGTCACACTGCGTTCAGAACACATCAAGTTACTCGCGTGCAAAATTTGAGTTGAAACGGACAACTTGCTATTTTTAGCAGTCTAGCTTCCGGAGCAGATTTCGGGGCTTAGATGCAGAACTTTTCTTTGCATGTCTGGAGATTCCTTTTGGGTTTTTCGAGACCTTCGCAACAGTATAACATGCAAAGTGAGACGACAACTTTCAGAGTTCAGCGTTTAGGGGCTATTTTTAGGGTTTGCATGTCAGGGTTTTCTTTGCATGTCTGCATATTCTTTATGGGTTTTTTGAGAGCTTCGCAGTGATGTGACATGCAAACGGAGATAACCACTCATTTGGGAACTTACTATTTTTAGCAGGTGCGTCCCGGCAGCCGCTTCCCAGCATTTTAGAATCACGAGTTGATCGCAATGCAGCAGAAATGAAGACAAACAGAGGTCATTTGATATGCATGTAGAGCAAATTAGGGTTTCCAGCTTCGGGACCTAAAAAGAGGGGTAAAAGGTTAGAATTTTCGAAAACCGGTGTAAACCACCGCGATCAGCATCCTTCAAGCTATTTGCTGGTAAAATTTGAAGTCAAACGGAGCACTTACTATTTATAGTAAGTCATTTTGGAAACAGGCTAAAAATAGCAAATCAGTTGCATGCGTCGATGTCAGCAGACAGGTCACGTGGTGAGGAGCACGTCATTCAAATTTCAAGTCAAACGGAGCTGCGGAGGTATCAGAAGCAAGCAGTTACTATAAATAGCAAACCACCTTCAGAAATGGGCTAAAAATAGCAGTGTCGATGAAATATTCCGAGCCAAATTTTTTCAATTTTCAAATTACAATCAGCAATGTAACACACATCCGTTAGGGTTAGCTCTAAACCAAAACGATGCTGAAGCAACTCTAACCAGAATGTACACTAGGATCCCGATGTGGGCAAGGTGTGAGCATTGGTCAGAGGATCCCTATCTATTGCAATACTGAAAACAACTCAACACCAAGTATGTGCTACTCAATCCAGGAAGGAGATGAGGCGACCATATGGCGGAGACATAAAATATTACAATGCAATTCAAGTCAACAGGCGGCAAGCCAGCCTCTTCCACTTATTCAGTGGGCAATTACAAAGCATGAAAAACAAGATTTAGAAGAGATGCTGACAGTACTACTATACAACTTACAATATAATGAAGATTGCCTGCAAGAACACGGATGAGATTTCCTCAAATTGCTGCAATGATAAGTATGTCCTCCACAAGTTCTAATATGACTATCTAGCACTCTATCAACACTAAAATGCAATTTTCTCCAAGTCTGATCTGACAGACCAGCAACATGAAAAACTGAACCAGCACCCCTTAGACTCACTAAAATGCTCTTTTCTCACTCAATACTAATCCTATTGACCTGAAATCAAATGCATAGCTCCCTTTAGAAGATGGTGACCAAGTTTAGACCTCAAATCCTCACCATAAATCCCTATCCTTTTTGTGCACAAATTCCAAGGAATCCCAAATGGTACGGCCCTATGAGAAGGGCGATTTTCTCTTAAAATTCAAAGCTTTGTCTGAAAAATCTGAAACTCACCAAGATGAGGCGCCCTTGCCTAGGAAACACAATGGAGCAATACCCATAACCGGCATAATTTTATTTTTGAAAATATAAGTGAAACAACAATTCAGCTATGATATCAGCAACTCCAGAAAATAACATGAAAATGCAAATATCTAATCTCCAAAGGAAAGAACACACAACAATGCAAATCCTCACTACAAAATCCACTCAACTATCACTAACTCATTACTAGTTGCTGTATTGCAAGCAAGAAGCAATGCCCAAGCCAGGAGGCCTTCATTCCTCGAAGCGATCCAATACCATTTCGGCAGAGTAACATTACTGTAGACATCAGATGCCCAAATGAAGACCCAAGCTCTCCTTTTATAACTTTGTGAAAACTCTCCAGAAGCTTCTAGAAACCCTAATTTTCAAATTTGAGATAACTCCTTTTCCCTCCAAAGATGGCGTCCCTTTTCTCAAAGCAATTTAACTTTTTAATTTGAATTAATCTTCTCCTCAAGATGGGCGTCCTTTTTCAAACATTGATTTTTGGACCTTAGAATATAATAAAAATATCTCCATGAGGCGCCACCCCTCAAAGTCCCCCTTTTAAGAACAACATAAAGTTGTTTCACTAGGCCAAGGGGTCACATTATAAAAATATAACTTTAAAATATAACATTTAAATCAACTGGAATTATCTCACCAAAAATGCTTCCCAAGGTCAAGATTGATCAAACCAACTGGACTGACTGAAGATGAGAGCCTACCGTGCCGAAGTCAACAGGACCACTGCCAGAAATAGAATTTACTAAAAATAGTAAATTCATGAAAGTGCTCGGAATGCTAAGAAAAACATATCACTGCGAAGCTCACGAAAAACCCATAAGGAATCCGTAGTTCAATCACCAATCCGCGAGCAAAAGAAACCTCCAACCAAGAAACCCTAATTTTACTCTCGAGTAGCCTACGGGTCTCCAGAATAGGCCAACGATCAACAGACAAGATCATGTTCGAGAAGGGGACATTACAGTCAACAGGTTGACAAGGTTGCAAGGATGCAGTGTTTAAAATTTCAAATCATTCTGAGCTTTAGAAATACAAGAATTGAAGGACTTACTATAAATAGCAGGGCATGGATAAACTGGCGAAGATGAAGAAAAAATGGCTAAGTATTGAAGTTCATCCTGCAGCTACCTGAAAATGTGCCCAAGTTGATGGAGAAGCATGGAGAAATTTTCTAAGTATAAACTTCGTCCTCCTGCCTAGCCAAAATGCGCCCATGCAACATGAAAGTCAAATAAAGTCAACATCTTTCATCCTCTTGCCTAGCTAAAATGCGCCCAAGGAAAGCTGGTGAAAGTTGAAAAATTATTCTAAGGCAAAAATTCGTCCTCCTCACCCCTCCAAATGTGCCCATACAAGAGTAAGATTGATAAAGTCAAAGAAAGTCAAAGAACTTCATCCTGCAGCTATGCTAAAATGCGCCCACCTTGAGAGAGTTGATAGCAAAATTTTCTAAGTGTTGAAGTTATCCTCCACCACCCCCTAAATGCTCCCATCCTGCACATAGGTGGAAATGCGCCCATCCTGCACATAGGTGGAAATGCGCCCAAAAAGAAAAGAGTCAAAGGAGTCAACAACTTTCATCCTTCTCCCTATGCAAAATGCGCCCAAAAGAGGGCATGTAAGGACAAGAAAGGGAAGTTGAAGGGTCACAAGATGGCGTTGGAAAAGGCTTCATTCTACTCTCCCTCTCAAATGCGCCCATGCAACAAAAGGTCAAAGGAGTCAAAGAACTTCGTCCTCCTCACCCATCAAAATGTGCCCAAGTTCAAAGAAGTAAACAAGTCAACAAAAGCTCGTCCTCCTCATATGCCTAAATGCGCCCAAATGAGGGCATGTGAAGACAAAATAGGGAAGTCCAAGGGTCATCCTGCATGAGGTGTGATTTGCGCCCAAGCTGAAGTCAATAAAAGGTGTTGAAGTTGAAGTGAAATATGCTAGGTGTGTTGAATTTTCACCTTCAATTGTGATATGCGCCTAAGGTGGTAAATAAGAAGTGGAATATTGCTAGGCATGGTGATGAATATCCTTCAGGATGTGTCATTTGCGCCCAAGGTATTAGAAAATATTGCCAAGGATGAATAAAATGCTAGGCGTGGTTTTATCCTTCATCAAGTATGCCATATGCCTAAGTAGACCTTGAAAGTGGTGGAGTAAAGTTGATGAGAAAATATTGCGCCTAGGGTGGTGAGTGAAAAATAAAAGGCGTTGGAATTTTAAATTTAAATATCTTTCAAGTGTGAAATAAAATGCAAGGTGATGAATAAAATAAAGCATGTTGGGCGTGATGTGTTTTGAAAGAAAATTTTCTGAGATGAATGAAGTAAATTTTTTTTCTCACAGGCAAAGTGATCAAAGTTGAATATAAAATTTTCTAAGGCAAAATTTTCAAAGTGATTCAAATTTTTTCTAAGGCAAAATATTTTCTTCCTTAGAAAATACGCCTAGAACTTGAGGTGATGAATTTTTTTTTCTGAGGCACGAGCAAATTTTCCAGTGATGAAATTTGAGAATGTTGACAATGCAGGATGGATTTAAATTTTTCAAGTCAGAGCAACAGGATGTTCACAGAGATGAAGAACGGGATTAAAATTAATTGAATAATATTTTTTCTAAGGTTCAAAATTTTAAAAAATTAAATGAACCCGTTCGTTGTGTACCCATGGATTCATTGCGTTTCAGAGAAAATTTTCTTTTGGGTACTGGACATTTGTGATGAGGAATGGATTTCTGTCTTCCGCACTTCGCCAGGGCCTTCAACATGAAGAATTTAATCAGTGCTCAAACTGTGAAATTTTCCTAAGGAAAATTTAAAATCTTTCTAAGGCAAATTTGAATAAAATGATTTTTGAAAGGAAAATGCTTTGAACGATGAATTCGAAATGAATCGCCTAGATGATTTTAATCCAGTTCTTTACAGATGAATTTCCCAGAGCCGAAGAGAAGTAAAATTCGAATTCAAGTGACAGAGCTACGACTGGTGAATTAAAAGATGAATTTAAATTAAATTTTTTTTTGAAAGTGAATTTGAAATGTGGCAGTCAAAGTTGAACTTCTAGAAGATTGAGATTCCTAGACAAGTGTCAGAAATGCTAGAGGGAAATTCAAATGAAGTAGTGGAAATTTAATTCACTGACTATACTTAGCTTCTTCTAGAAATCGATTTTTGCTATAAGAGCTGAGAGTTATTCACTTCTTTTTCACAGCTGAAGGAGTTCGATTTGCTCTGAGTTAGATATTGCAGTGAGTTGCTGAAGACTGAAGCTTGAGAAGTTCGAAATTTTGCTGAAGACTGAAGAGTTTGCTGAAGGCTGAAGTTTGTGAGTTGCTGGAACTAAGAAAGTGCACACTTGCTAAGTTATTTATTTGAGTTGTTGCTGAAGCTCGATTTTGTTGCTGAAGTTTGAAGTTGCTAGTGCAAGTGGAGAAATTTCGATTTGAAGAAGATCATATTGCTGAAGTTGAGAAGGACGCCTTGAAGTAAGAAATTTCAAAGAGTATATTGAAGTGCGCACTTGCTGATTTGCTGATTGAAGAAGTGCGAATTCACAAGAGTGAGGTCACTAAAATTTAAAGTTGCTGACTGTGAAGTGTTGAATTTGCTGAGACTTTCTAAGTGATTGAAGCTCGAATTTGTTGAAGAAGAAGTTGAGGTTTGCAAACGAGAAATAATAGTGCAACTTCTTGAAGTCGACTGGCAGCCCTGCAAAGTATTTTATTTATTTTTCTAAGTTAATTTGCTGATGAATGTTTATTGTCCTGCAGATGGCTGAGGCAAGGGTGACTGTCAAGGACAACAATGGTGCATCCAGGCAAGCAGTTATTAAGAAGCTGAGCAAGACATTTATGCCAGAGTCAAAGTTTACTTCGAAGTTGGGCAAGCTGACTGATACCAACTTGGGCTCCGTCAACCTAGAGACTTTCGAGAACAGAATGCTGGGGATTGGTAGTCATCGACCTTCGACTACTTCACACAACATTGTTCGAAGTGGGTTATATGCAGCTGCTGGTTTCCCACCAGCCATTTAGTGTTCAGAGCTGATGATGGAGTGCGCCAACTGTTATGAGAAAGATCACAGATCAATCATGTCACCAGATGGACAAGTACTCGCCAACCTCACTCCTGCTGCCATTGGTGAAGCCTTTGGAATCCCAGTGCATAGAAATATGATTTACAAATCGAGGGAGCGAGCTGAGCGAATGTATGCTTCTGCATACGAGAGATGCACAGAGACGATCAGTACTCACTGGATGAGCAATCCCAAGCCTTCTCGTACGAAGCCGCCGAAACAAATCATAGCAGATGACTTGAAGCAGGAATATTGTGATCTCATTATGATGCTGAGCAGAGTTGGAGGTTGCCCACAGTCATTTATTTTCGAGCCCTGGATGTTCTATTACATCAACCTCATGCTGGAAGGAAAGGACTACGTCAACTGGGCTGCAATGATCAGTGACAATTTGCACAAGCAGCTCTTGAGCTTGAGAAGGACGAAGACATTCTATATGAGCTCTTACATCATCTACATGCTGGCCCGTATGACAAACTATAGAGGAATTTCATACAAGGAACTTGTTGGTTGTGGCTCTCATCAGTTTAAAATCCATGAGGCTTGTCCCCAGCTACACTTGGCTAGTACCACTCATTACAAGCGTGTCAATGACGCCTTCACCATGCACATCACGAGATTGCTTCAGGAGCGGATGCATCACAGGATCTCAAGAGAGGCCCAGGAATTGATTGAAAGGTATGGGTGCTGGTTTATACAATTTCCGAAGTTTTCTTACATAAGGCTGCAAGGTTTTTCATCATATCCATATAGGCTGCCTAAGTACCCAACCAATAGAATTTTAATGTTAGAGATATCTAGGCAATTGGTTGCCTACGATAAGATTCAGAAGAGAAAGAAGAAGGGAGGTGTTGACTTCCCGATTGTCATGGGCAATTCGGATAAAGTGTGTCCTTCATTACAGGTAGCTAGAGAAGCCGAGAGTGAGAGAAGCCGAGAGTGAGCTTCAATTCTATCACCTTTCATATCACACCAGTCGACAGCACTATGATCCGCATAACAACATCAAATGGGTACTGTCAGAGGAATTTAAACATAAGGCAAATATTGAGGATTATTGGGCTGATGCATCAGATGAGGTTGAAGTCAGGAAAATAATGTTCTCTCGGTTGCCAATTAGCATGATCAGGGAGTGTGAAGTTGTTCCAGTTCCAGACCAGGTAAATGAGGACATGGACATTGTCCATCCAGATTATGCAGTAGTGAGAGATACTCCACTTCCACTCCCAGATTGGTCAGAACCAGAGGTTGCTGACTTGGACACACTTTCTATTCCGGTCTTGACATTTACCAGGGCATGGGTTGACAGGCGGGTGAGCAGGTTGAAGAGTAGGTCGATTGCTTTGACTTACAACTTGATGGGAGATCATAGGACACCCACCATCGGCAGGAAGAAACAAATCACACGAGGTCCAAAATCCAGAAGGAAGGAGCCAGTTCGGCAGGAGCCCATTCGGCCGGAACCTCCACGAGTTGTAGTTGAATCACCCACGCCATTGGAGACACGTTCTCCAAGTATACAGGAGGTTTCTTTATTTGCTGATCAAAGGAATGCATTGAATCAGGTGCAAGCAATACAGGAGAATAATCAGCCACCACAGAGAGAATCAGTTGGCCAGAGTGTCAACGCACCTGTTAGAGATGATCAACAAGATGATGAGGGGACTACTACTAACCCTCAGTTTCAGCAAGAGTTAGAGGCGGCTTTAGATGATGATGATATAGTTTCAGGAGATACTCAACCACTTGAGGACGATGAGCCTCGCCAGAATGATGTAGAAGTTGAACAGGTTCAAGAAGTAGAGGCACAAGAGCAACAACCATTTGATATATAGTATACAGTACCTGATTGGCTCAGAGATAGGATGAGAAGAAGCCCCAACGAAGAGATTGATCCAGCAGTTGAAATGGAAGAGTTCTTGAATAGGGTCAGCGCACCTCCACAAAAGAAGAAAGCACAGAAGTTTTAAAAAAATATCAACTGGTGAAGATGGCTCTCGCACCCTTCACGTAGTCGTGCCACAAGTTGATTGTGACCGAGATGAAGCAGTGCCAGAAAATTACGTGGTCACAACTTTGGAATTAGGACGCCCCACAGGTGCATAGATTGTAGAAGAATGTGACAACTCCTATCTCGCCCTCAAGGACAGATTATTCAAGAAGGAAGGAAAGTACAAGAGGTTGAAAAGAGAGCATAAGGCTTTGATAGGATATGTGCAGCAGCTATCTCGTCCTCGTGGGCAGGAGATTCCAGTGATAGAGCTTCCAGCAGAGATACCTAGAGAGTCAATCAGTGGCTTGATGGAGTTAGGGAAGATGGCACAGGAGGCAGACAAGTGGGTCACGGGAGTTCCTGTTGAGACAGAAAAGTTTATGGAAGACCTTGCTCTTGCTTTTCAGCAGGTTTCTAGTATCTTGGCACGGATGGAGGCAGTTGATCGGGCCTGGGGTGATGCTTCCGTTTATCAGAGAAAGGTTATTCAGTGTCTTGAGGCATTGAGGCATGTCCCTTTGCGGTTGTTGATTGATGGAGGAGTCATTCAGGAGAATGACAGGTACGACTTTTCTAGATGGTATTCTTCAGCAATCACAGGACGTGGTTTCTTCGACGCGGCACAGGTGGATTGAACTAGGGTACGGAAGGCTATGGCCAATATCATTGATGGAGTCCAGAATACTTTCGAGGCCATATTTGCTAGGCGGTTGAATCCGGATGAGGTAAATGTTGATAATTTGAGGGGTAGGCTAGTGCCTTTATTTTCAGAGGTAAAGACCTTCGTACAAGATGATTTCAAAAATGCTTCCACTTTCTCCACCTTGATCCAGAGCACGCAGGATTCCTTGGTTGCTTGGAGAAAATCTTGTGCAAGGCATGAGCAGTCTGTTACAGTATTGGAGTTCCAGCTTGATTGCATTCCACCCATTTTAGTTCAGGAGGTTGAGGCTGTACTTGGCAGATTCGTTGAGTTTGCAGCCAGAGAGAAGAACGGGAATGCACTACTGGACGACGATCTTCTAGAAGACTGATTGCGGGCATTAATTGCCTTTACTATTTTTGGGAATGAGTGGGAATCTTTGCTCATTTATTGCATCACTCCCCATTCTGGCAGTTTTTAGGGTTAGGGCTGAGGTGGCTTAATCTTAGCCACTCTTTTGATTGTAATCTTAGCCATCCATTGGACTGGGCTACCTATAAAAGAGGGAGTCCCCCTCATTTGTACCTCATTAGACTAGCATTAGATTCGGAGATCAAACTAGAGAGTAGAGCAGAGTAGACATTTTGCTTGATAGTTTAGCATAGTGTGGAGAAGAAAGAAAGTTTTCCCTTTGAAAACTTTTGTGGAGATTGTTGTGTAAAACTTTCATGATAATAGATCTTTTCATTGATGGTGGAATTCGTCTTTGTCATGGTTAGCTAGCAAGGTCTCTTCTTCCTTTCGGATCTAAGTAGCATAAAGTAGCATAATTTTCATCTCATGCAAGTAGTTTACTTTGATGTGTGGTGTTTTATTGAGGTAGCTTCATTTCATTCCATACCACTAGCAGCTTGTTGATGATAAGATCGCCTTGCGTGGTCCATTGGAAATCATCTTAAGTTTAACTTCGATTGTGATTTGTATACTTGTATGCGTCGTCCTGATGGTATATGTATGCTAAATTGTAATCTGAATATCTTTTGCTATCCCCTTGAAGATTGCACTAATTTTACTGAAGCTGTCCGACGTGAGGCTAGGTGAAATTCGGTCGAAGTTTGCTGAAATTGAGCCCCACATATCTTGCATTTAGAATAGAATATAAATTTCTTAGGCCCTACACTCATTTACTTTCCGCACATTTCTGGTTAGCTTTAGGAAAACATACCTTATTGCCAAATCATACGTGTAAAATCCCCTTCAAGTCATCCATCTGCTGTTAACTACAAGAATCTTGAACAATTGTGTAAGTCCCCTCGTGAAAACAACAATTCACATCAAACCAATTGAGGGTATTCTAAGTATTTCGGAACCTTGGAGTTGAACGCACGAACTTTCTTGCAATCTTAGCGTGCGGAATACTTTGATCAAGAGAGAACGGAGTAGCCTTCGGACTATTTTGTTTTGCTGATTGGTGCGGTCACAAAAATCACATCAACATCGGGCAATACAGGAAACATAGATTTTGTGCAAATAAACCAATTCCAAACAAATGCATGAAATTTAAAAAATCAGATTTGTTTATACCCGTAATACAATGAAGCAATAATGCAAGTCTGAATTTGGTTTGATCAGCAAATCAGAAGACCTCTAAATTGGACGCCTCTCTTGATGGCCACCAAAAAACACCTCCAAACTGCTGTTCAATTGTTACTCTGCCTTGGATGCCTGTAAATGAGGTTAAATATAATCCAAACCCTAGGCGTTTGGGTCCTAGGGTTCACATGCCCTTGGCTGTAGCTTGTACAACCAGCAATGAAATGTATGGCTCTGCTGAAACCACACGTGCCACCCTTTGTTGGAATGATCAGTAATAATCAACAACCATTTAACTTCTGATTTGCCAATATCCTCTCTGCAAATTTTGAATTATTTGATCTCTTGAAGCAATGTAGCTCAGATAATAACCTCTGGATGATTATTCAATCTAATGCCCTTGGGTGATCTTTCACACCTGTACACATTGTTCTTTTCGAGGGATTTCATCCTTAGTAAAACTTCAATCTCCAAAACTAGCAAACCCTTGCTCAGTTTCTTCAAATTGCACAAGTTGCAATGAAATAATCAATAAAAGCAAATGCTTTTTGGCTTTTATACACTCCAAATCCCCACTTGGCCAAATAATCATTAAATAAAATATTTGCTTTTGATGCTTTTAATACATTTGGCTTTTTAATATAATAATTAATAAAGCATCATTAAATATAATACTTTATTAATTGCCATTTAACCCCTTATATCACCTTATAATAAAGTCATCATTAAATAATAATATTATTAAAGTCAATTAAATCATTAATTCCCCATTAACTAACCAACACTAGCTCAAAGAGTGATCCAATCATATTTTTCGGATGAAGGCATGATGACGACTGATTCAGGTATGACTTACTATAAATAGTAAGTATAAGCAATATGACCAATTGACTAACTATAAATAGTAAGTGTGGGAGAAATCGACCAATATGACCTCCAAAAGGCCCACCACCAAAACATTGAGTCATTAAGCAAAAGAATATTGAGATAAACATCAAAAGCCTGTTGAGGAACCACTGATTACCCTCAAAAGGGGGTCCCCTAAACATCTCATTAGCCTATAGGGAACATATAGTAGACTAACCACTGCAAAGATACTGATCTAGAAAAATGGGACATTACAGTTCACCCTCTCCAAGATTGCTTGTCCCCAAGCAATCCTCACTTGAGCAACAAGCCTGTCTCCTGAATGCTGGGATCCCAAATCAGTTTATAAAATGCTGTACCAAAACTCCACTGCAACCATTGGATAATGATAGAGCCAAACTTGATAGCTCTGTCAATCACTGTATAAAATAGAAGAAAACTGCCAAACATAGTGGATCCTAGAGCCCACATTCCATTTGAAAATCTGCCATACTCAACACCTGTTGACCTTCGTTGTGCGACTTTGATATAATCTTCACCAAGATGAAGATGGTGAAGCAACTCACTATAATAATCTTCATGTATCATAACCCTCCATGGGTGTACTCCACTTGGATCCCATGTACAAATTTGGAATTTGTCATTCTTGATTCTTGATGGCTCTTGCTGCACCATTTTGACTACACTAGGAATGCCAAACCACTCAAACTTTGCTCCTATATCATGTATCCCAACAACACGATTATCTTATAGAAGCAGCTCAAAATACCCTTAAGATTTGTCTCCTCCTTCCATAGAAGGAAACACTGCACACCAACCATGCATCTCACACTTGTGTGTCTTTTGCAACATAGTCAAATCAAATGTGAGTGGGCTGAAAGTAAAACTATATGCACACCGCACAATGTACACACTGTGGAATGCATTAGTAAGCCCTGACGAAAGTCTAACCCAATACTAGGATCCCAAATCAATCTGAGGAATATAGCTTCTCCATGATTCCATTGCTCTACTTTGATACAATCATCGGTTGCAAATTTGTTACATCATGAAGCAATTCCACCAATCATATATATTCCTAGATTCCAAATTTTTATACACGGAAATTGGAAGGAAGATCAAAGTTCCTCAAATTACCATCAACGATCACACATCCCCCTTTTAAGTGGTTGATACAAATGATGACAACAATGATAAATCTGAAAATTAGATTCATAGCTATCTTGGGAATGCTTACGCTATTATAGATTGATAACACCTCATTAATACTAAACCTCCAAGTGCTATAAAGGCAGTCCCGTGCACACAAATTCATGCAATCAGCTGCAATCATCAATGTAACATCTGAAAATATGAAGGTACATGAAAT
Organism: Sequoia sempervirens; assembly: GCA_007258455.2. Taxonomy (NCBI): domain Eukaryota; kingdom Viridiplantae; phylum Streptophyta; class Pinopsida; order Cupressales; family Cupressaceae; genus Sequoia; species Sequoia sempervirens. The sequence continues at coordinate 249,451,257 of VDFB02105785.1, read as the reverse complement.
GATTGCAGTAACCCTTAATCACCAATGTGGATGTAATATTCCCCCTTAATTTTTTCCGATTTTAATCATAACAAGACCAACACAAACATCAATGATTAGCGTTAGCTCCAAAGATAACCAGCTTGGAAAATAACCCTTCACCAAGAATGTTCACCAAGATCCCAATGTGGGTGAGGTGATAGCATATGGTGTCGGGGATTGTTAGCAACTGGAAAGAAATACAATGCTTGCTAGGTGGCTAGCCGACCGTGAAATGAAAGTAATGCTGGAAATACAAGTAGGCGGATAACCGACCATGTAAGCTCTACCACTTATTTAGCGGGAGCGATTATTACAAATTATAAGGCAACAAGCCAGCCATGAATCCTCACTACCACTTGTTCAGTGGGGGAAATTTATTAAACTTAAAGTGCTGGAAATTAAATGCTTCAACCACTTATCCAGTGTGAGCTAAAAACATAAATAAATTGCAGCAAATAAAATGACTGTTAGTACTACTAGCCAGCCTTACAAAGATATAGTTTGCAGCTGCAAATACATAGAAATATGCTTTCAAAGCCCACCAAGAGTTAGAGTAATAAACCTCTAACAATTACAATATGAAATGATTTAGAAATGAAACTCAAACCAGCATTATTATGAAACTAAAAAAATCTGATCAGAAATAGTAAAAACAGAAAATCAGACCAGCAATGAAGAATTTCACGAGAATGGACGTAGCTCTTCACACACAACTGGGAAAGACTTCGTTCAGCAGTTAGTAGAAGCCTCTAGACATGGCGTCCACTCTCCAACAAGAAATTCGAGCCAGAAACAACAATCCACAATTGGAACGAATTCCAAAGCAAGCTTGAAATGGTACGACCCCCTCAAGGAGGTTGACTTGCTACCAAAAATCCAATCCTCAGTATTAAAATCTGCAAACTTGCAAACTTGGGCGCCCTCCATAGTTGCACAGCATGAGCTAGTACCCAGAACCAGATAAAATTCAGAGGTGAAGCTACGAACATAAATTCGCTTCAGCCATAGACATCAGTAGTACAAACAGATTATAAACCAACAACCTGCTTGTAATTAAAAATCAGAAATTGAGCTCTATTCACACTCCTAAATGAAGTATGGTCTTCAGTCACCTTCTAGGAAGCCACAGTTTCAGGCCCGAAGAAAGGTATCAAAAAGCTATAAGGCACGCAACCCCCGTAGTAAAGTCTAAACTCAGTTCAACAGCATAACATTATAATTTTTCCAAATGATGAGAATGAATGAGCAAGGCTTGAATAAATAAGCTTCAATGGGAAAATGAATCAACTGTAACTCCCAAAAAGAAAACTCATCAGCTTCTTCAAGAGGACGCCCATCTCCTCAAAGTTCTTTTTTAAAATATTTAAAATACTTTAATATCCCCTCTCTAGGCGTCCACTACAAAGAGCAATTAAAACATTATCAAATATTAATATTTTCATCTTGGACGTCCACATTAAAGGCCCCCTTTTTAAAAACAACTTAAAGTTGATCACCTAGGCACCGGGGTACAAACTCAAAACATAAAATTGACTAAGTGTTGAAACTCAGTCCAAAGGAGAGATAGAAGCCACTGCCAAAATCCATCGCCCAAATTGATTCTGCTAGACTGCCATAAATAGCATGATGATCTGAGCTGAGCTGCTAATAATGCCACTGCCAAAAATAGACTTACTAAAAATAGCAAGTGCTAAAAATAGTAAATTCGCTTCAAACTCAACAAAAAGCCAAACTGAGCAGAAAACATGACTTACTATAAATAGTAAGTCTCCAGGAAGGTTGCAAGGATGACACTGTCATAAAAAAAACTTACCAAAAATAGCAAACTGCTATAAATAGTAAGTGTTCCCAAATGCATTTTGAGCACAAGCCAAGCAGTCATCATGACTTACTAAAAATAGTAAGTGCCTGGAACAGTTGTCAGATGAAGATGCATGTTACACCATTATGAAGCTCTCTGAAAACCTAGAAAACCCAGAAACCTTTCCTGCATGCAAGGTACCAGAGAGAAATGCATGTCATCTTCTCAACATGCATGTTACCTTACCCTGAAGCTCTCCAAAAATCTAGAAAGCTCCACCAGACATGCATCAAAAACTCTCGCATGCAAACCTTCAAAACCTCCTATAAAATAGGAAATCCTAATTTTCATTTCTGATTAGTCTACGAGTTTCCAGAATTAGGCTAATTCCAAATGAGGAGTGTAGAGCTAAATTGGGGACATTACAGTGGAAGTTAGAAACCAATGAACCATGACTGAAAACTCTTCCACAATACGCTACATACTACTGAAAATCTGCCAAGCTTGTAAGGGAAATATTTTTTCATCCACTAAAAATGAATGAAGATCAACAGATTGGGAAATGGAAATCATGGATTTCTTATTCAGTATCCTCTTCAAGAGAGTGACTGATACAAACCAAACATTATCATAATGAAGTATCTTCCCAAAAGGTAATCTCATGGTTTCTAAAATCATCTATTCAATAAGATACATCCAATCCAAACTCAACATGATATTAAATTCCCTGCCAATCTTAGCTGGAGAAGAACACAGATTGAGGGATATCACATTATCTTTCATCATTTCAAATATGACCTTACCAGACAATCGACTGCAATCAATTGGGAAACATCCTTCATGATCCTGTTGCTATAAGGTTTCTTTGGAGTTGTTATCCTAATGATTCCTCTCATACTAGACGCCACATTACATATCATGCAAGGCTGACCCAAAGTGAACTCATTGCCACAAGATGAGAGATTTGCTGCTGCCCTAACTTGCAAACTGTGATTCTTGCATGGAGGACTGCCCTTTATTCTTGATTCCCAATAGCTTAATGGAGCCCCTGGATCCCATACTCTCATGTGTAAACATACATGGATTCTATCATTTCTCTTGAAATGCATCTTTTGATGAAGACCTCTTTGTAATGACAAAGTAAAAAGATTCAATTCTCTACTCTCATGCTTTGGATTATAAACCAAAAGATGGTCAAATTTCTTACTTTCAGTTGCTGGACTGAAAATTGGAGCAGGCTCAAACACAACATTTTTCCCAAGTGCATACTCCCCAACATAACTTTCCTATAAAGCAGACTTGTATGTTTCATGAATTGAAAATCCCTACTCATAGACTAAATTAACGTCTTCAGAATGATCAAAAAACTCATGAACAGTTGCTGATTCAAAAATTTCAGGGTGCTCAAAATCCTCATTAATTTCAAGTGAGGCCCCGTTCTCATGCACATGTCTCTCAACAAGATCATCCTGCAATTCTACCTCATAAAGTGGGTTATCATAAGATATCTTTGCTTTCATCTCAAAGAGTGGATTATCAAAAACTTGAAAGTTACTTTCAACATTTGGTTTAAGCCAATCATCCACATGCTCTAACTCTCCTTCACAAGGACGCTTTATGTTATCTTCTTCAAGAGGACTCAAGTACTCTTTCTCTACAGCTGCTTTAGAAATTTTGACTTCATCATCATTTGTTTTTATTCTAGCATATTTTTTTTCTAACACTCCCTTTGTGCTAGTTTCTTCATATATTGTAGTTTCAAGATCCACCCGAGTTATTTGATGTGGAGCCTTCTGCTCATCTTCTTTCACACTTGGTTCCATATATTTGAGTTTGGTACTCAAACTATCTTTAGATACTCCCTTTTAATGTCTGGGTCCTTCATCAGATTAAACAATTCTTGCATCAACTCAATTATAAATTTATCTATAGCCATCTTTTCTCTGCTTCTAATTCTTTTTTTTTAATTCACCCAACAGGATGGCAGGAAATTCTGTGCTCTAATACCACTGTAATAACCCCCTCTGAAGTTTAATTGTTTTAAATGTTTCTTTTCCTGATTTAATTGGGGTTTTCCAGGCAATACAGGAAATATAGATTTTGTGCAAATAAACCAATTCCAAACAAATGCATGAAATTAAAAAAATCAGATTTGTTTATAGTCTTAGGAAACACACTCAATTCATACCCATAATACACTGAAACAATAATGCAAGTCTGAATTTGGTTTGATCAGCAAATAAGAAGACCTCTAAACTGGACGCCTCTCTTGATAGCCACCAAAGAACACCTGCTCAATTTTTTCTCTGCCCTGGATGCTTGCAAATGAGATGAAAGATAGCCCAAACCCTAGGCGTTTGGGTCCTAGGATTCACACACCCTTGGCTGTAGCTTGTACGACCAACAATGAAATGTATGGCCGTGCTGAAACCACACGTTCCAACTTTTGTTGGAATGATCAGCAATAATCAACAGCCATTTAACTTCTGATCTGCCAATATCCTGTTTGAAAATTCTGAATTATTTGATCTCTTGAACCAACGGAGCTTAGATAATAACCTATGGATGAGATTATTCAATTTAATGCCCTTGGGTGATTTTTCACACCTGTAGACATTGTTCTTTTTGAGAGATTTTGTCTTCAAAAAAACTTCAATCTCCAAAACCAACAAACCCTTGCTCAGTTTCTTCAAATTGCACAAGTTTCAATGAAATAATCAATAATAATGAACAAGCAAATGCTTTTTGGCTTTTATACACTCCAAATCCCCACTTGGTCAAATAATCATAAATTAAAATATTTGCTTTTGATGCGTTTAATACATTTGGCTTTTTAATATAATAATTAATAAAACATCATTAAATATAATACTTTATTAATTGCCATTTAACCCCTTATATCACCTTATATCAGATGTAATCGGGGACAAGCACAGATGCTACATATTGTAATGATTGTTGCCATATGAATATAATACCAATACATTGTTCTGTGCAATTACTATTTGATTACTTTATTCTGTCAATACTGTTTTGTAATTCCGTTTACTCTGTATTGCATTTTACCACGTAGTGAGTAAACAATATGAAAAGAACTACTGTAACACCCCCAAAAGATACCCCAAATCATGAAATAACTACCCATCTTGTAAATGATAACAATATATCTCAATAATTGATGGATATTTTGCTGATACAGGTCTGTAATTGCTCTATGAACATGCTGCAACAGGCCTAGGCAGCAAGCAATTGCTCAGAAAACTTTGTCAAATCATACCCAACACACTAAGTAAGAACACAAGCTAGAACAATGCTTCAAAACAATTCCAACTCGTGCCATATCTCACTAGAAGATGAATGCATCAATTTGGAAATGGATTTCAGACATATGAAAGTCTGATATATTACTGAAAATAACAAGTACAACACCCTTTCAGTAAACCAAACTTCATTAAAATGTCAAAACTCAGTGCCAAAGTACTGGAAGAGGGTTTGGCAACCCGAGGTGCCGCCAAACAGCACTAAACAAGCCTCCCAAATTAGGTGCTTAACTCTCAACTATCCTCACTCCATCCTACAAGAAAGAGAGGGTGAGACTGTACACTAGAACAAGAAGGCCGTATGAAACAAGAAAAGGAATGTCAGAGCTAAGTCCGTACCATCCATCGAGCCATCCAATACTCACCCTAGAATAAAAACTGTACCATCCATCAACCCTAGAAAATCAAGGCACCAAAACTATATAATATCCAAATTCGTATCATTCATTGATACAAGCAATATTCAGCAGTGTCACTTTCACAGGTGGAGAAAAATGGACGCCAACGACAGTGGGAAAGGGCAAAGAATAGTGTACAGGGCTAAGGTTGCAGGAGGCAAAGCAGATAGAGGGGAAAATGACAATGTGACAGCAGATACTCTCACATGGGAGAGCCTCACATGCATGGAATGCAAGACTTGGTGGCAAGAAAAGGCTGTGGACTACCCAATCAAAAGAGCACTTACCTTGGCCCAAGTAGATAAAGTGACCCAATGTCCCTTTTTCAATTCAAGAGATTCTAAGAGCTACTTGAAAGGAATTGTGTCAAACTATAACCAGTATGCCCACAGAAGCACCATTGATTATGAAGGTTATTTAGTCACCATTTCCTTCCAGCCAAGTGACTTTAGGAGGGTTTTTGGGATACCTGCATCTGGGCAGGTGGTTGCAAAACCAACGGTTAAGATGAGTGCACAACAGAAAGAAATGATTATAAAACACATATGTAGGCCAGACTTAACCCAAAGGGAAAAAGAAACCATTTGGAATGCAGGTGCCAGAGGATTGAGGAAGCAGATGCTGACAAACTTTGATTGGAAGTGCTTAATGGACCTCATTAAATGCAAACTGACAAGGGCAAGTAGAGTGTCAGTGTAATGTCCCCTTTTAGAAAACCCTAAATCTTACCCTAGAATCACAAGATAGGTGTACTTAGGGTTATGGTTCACCAATTAGATGCTTTAAGAAAGATGAATCCTGGTTTAGGTCCTGCAACCATGTTAGATGATATTGAAACATAATTCATATAATCAAATATATATACTCAATGTTTTATCTACTAGATCATGTAAACATCTAACTATTTCAAATATAAGCCACACAATATCATAATGCATATTGGAAGTTGAATCATAATGGGATTAGGATGAGAAGCATGATAGGTCTGCCTGAAGCCATCCACAACAAGCCCAAGAACGGATATACCATCCCTCTTGGCCCTCATGTGGCAGACACAATCATCCAACATGGGGTGTTCTATTTGGCAGACAACTTGTATCTGCTTTCCCTACCCTTGCTTGCCTTATCCATCCTTCTTATGATTTAACCCCTTGACAAGCAATCCTTGTAGAAGTTGGGGGAATAGCTACTATAGGAGGCCCGTAGACATCCTCTACCTAGGCCCAAGAGCGTATATCACCCCCTTGTCTCCAAGTGGCACACACAGTCATCCATCGAGGAGTGGCGTACCTAGGAAGACATCTAGTATCTGCTCAACCTATTGACATTTTCTCCCTTGCTCCTTCGATGGTTGCTTTGATTAGTAAGTATAAATAAATATATCATAATTATGATAGATCTTATCACAAGAATAAATATGAATAACACATATCTAATTGCACACAATAACTATGATGAGAATAATAAATGTCAATGACAAAATACACAATTGCATTAAATAATTGTGATAAAGCATATTAAGAGAGTAACAAATATAAATAACAAAATATGTATACATTTACACTTGTAGACAATAATCATGATAAAGCATACTGCAAAAATAATAAATATAAATAACAAATATACAATGATGAGACATACCACAGTTTGCTGCTTATTCTTTGTGATCAGATTTTCAAAGAATCTTTTATTAGAATGATTCCTTTTTCTAGAATATATTCTTCTCTCTTTCTATCGATTCATAATATTCATTTATTGCTTTCTATATATCTCCTGATATTACCTTTTCTGCCTCTTTTATCTCTTATACATCTGCTCCTTAAACTCAGAAAATATTCATTTAATTGCTCTCATATAAATTCTGATTTTAGATGCTGCAACTACATTTTTTCTCATAAATTTGCTCAGGCATGATACACACATATTTTTCTTTAATTATATCTCTTCAAAGTCTGCTCAAACTCATACCATATTATATCCTTTTATTCCCCCTCAAGTTATCTCCTTTATACCACATGTATGTCTTTTCAAAAGAGTGCAACCCTTCACAAAGGTGATCGACATTATTTATATTAACTTAAATTTAATTTCCATGTATTAAGGGAGGTGATTAAGAGGAGTTGGCCTTAAACAAAACAGCCTGCAGCCTTTGCAAATTAAAGTATGGCCTTCACAAACTAGATTGCTTCCCTTGCTGCATTAGCAACCGAAGCCTTTATAATTTCTTCTAATAATCGCTGCTCTTTGTGACTATTTTTATAATTGTATTTGCTGCAATATATATATAATTTTACATATTTTATATTAATAATATATTATATATTTCTTATTCTACTATTATATGTATAAATTGAATTTATTGTTAATATTTATAATATTATATTATAATGATTACAATTATAATAATATTTAAATGGTTAATATTTATTTTTATATTTTAATATTTATATTGTTTATTTATTGTATTTCAATGCTCTATATTTTAGTATTACAATTCAGGGACATGACATTCAGACATAGCTACATGGATGGTCGACTGCATGTTTGGGTTGAGCGTAGGAAGAGTGTATAACTGGGCACTGTACTTGTCAGAGAGAATTAGAGAGTTCCTAGGGTCAAACACAAAGCCTTTTATATGACCCAACATTTGATAGCTTTGTTCTTGGATGCAGTACATAATCAAGTGCCGGAGGGCAAGTTGGGAAAATTGCAGCTAGTATGGTGTAAGGTGCTCCTTGGTTTGCTTGCACAATCAATTAAGAAGACCTTTCACTGCCTTCATCCAGGAACCTGATCCCTTTCTAGGTTCTTACTAGGCTTAGACTATCAACTAAGTCCTGTCTCAACTCTTCTCCAAGAGCCTCACTCCTTGTGCTTCACCTTAGAGGACTGACACCACTTGATCTTGCAAAGCTCTCTCCTACACTTAGAAGAATCTAAGTGCCAACTTCACTCTCAACCTTGAACTGCTTGTAGGGGTGTTAGAGATACTAGAATCATGCATTTCACATCCATTTAGATCCATCTTTGAGGACCTTCAATCTGCTGTCTTACCGATTCCAAGATTTTGCTTTGAATAGGCCTAATTGCTTGTAGCCCTTACCAGTCACCTTTTTGCTTTTCTTGTTCAAACTTGCCAAACAACCTAGCAAATAAACTTCACTTCCAGATACCCTTTTTGAGCCTTTAAATGTTTCACAGGGTTTTAGACCCCTGCCTCCTCCGTACAGTGGGTTCCTACAATCTAGGGCAAATAGGGTTAATAGGCCTAATTCCTAGGGTTTCAATGATCTCTTGCTAATTTCTCACACAAATGGATTGATTAAGCCTCAATCCTCCTAGCGTTCTTAGATAAGGTTATGCCCCACCTAGAACTGTACTTGTTCCGTACAGTACCTCCTTCCCCTGCCTATGTTCTTCAATTTTTCACCTTCAAACCTCTAACCAGGCAACTTTAGCTCGCTTAGGGTTTGTTAATACATCCTACTGCTCGACTCTCCAAGACTCCTACCACTACATATGTACAGAGCAATGACTCCCCTAGCAAATCCATCCATGCTCAGGAAATTCCCGTGGCTAGATTTCATGGGGGAGCCATGAAAAGACAAACTGATCAAAACTGAACCAGAAAAACCTCAAGACTCTAACCTATGAATTCAAAACACTAATTTAGCACAAAACAACTTGACTACTGAATGAAAAAGACTTGAAACTTCACTATAAACACAAATACAATGCCAAATCAGTATATACAAAGCATTTGATATCACTGTCACCTGAAAACACATGGAATTTACAGAAAAACAGAGTTCTTTCTATTCAAAAGCATAACTAACTACTTAATTACAATCTCCTGATCTTATAACTCGAGCCTCTTGCATCATAGATGCCTTTTACCATGTTTCTAGGGATGTTGATCGATCTCACACTCCTAATTTTGAGGGGATCCAAGACAACTAAGCTGCATGCAACCTGACAAATGTTGTCATGCAACTTTGCAACAACTTTTTGCAACTTCCCATCATTGTGTACTCTTCCTGACTTCTAGGACCTCTAACTCCTTGATTTCGAACCATCAACTCCCTTAACTGCCTCTTGGCATCTTTCTAACAATAAGGATGTGTTTAGAACACATTTAAGGCTCAACTTTCAAATTAACCTACTAAGCTAATTAAATCAAAAGATACTTAACAAAGACTAATCTATGGTGACCTTAGTACTAATGACTAATTCACTTATTCCATACACAAGCAAGACCTTCTAAGGTCCAAAATAAACACACTACTACCATGACTTGGCTAAGGCCAGGTACAAGCCAAAAATGATAACTAGCAAAATGGAGGTTAGCCTAGGTGCTCCTGCACCATCCTCCCCAAGACAAAAGAGTTCAATCCACCCTTGGATTGAGTAAGTTGAGATCAATGCCCAACTTCTTGAACTCTGATTCCTTGATCCACACTGCATCAGCATCAGGTTGACCATGCCTTTTAATCAGATGCTCTTTGTATTCCTTTGTCCTAGTCTTCTTGTAGACCCTGGTATCCAGTATACTGTCAGCTTGTTTGACTGTAGCAGAAGGCAGTTTGAGCTCCTCCACATCTTGGATGACTTCATTGAGACTTTTATCCATGTCTGGTGGTGGCCCTTTGTGATGAACCAGATCTGCAATGTTAAAAACAGGGGACAATCCACTGTCATCCGGTAGCTGCACCTTGAAAGCATTGTTTCCATATTTTGCTAGGATTGGACAGGGACCTATCCTCTTCATCTGCAACTTGTGAGGGACTCCTTTTTGCAATCTAGACTTGTTTAAATGCACCATCACTAAGACTCCAACATGGAATTGTACTTCTCTTCTATGCTCATCCACCTTGGTCTTATGCTTCATGGTATTTTCTGCCAATGTCTCCCTGACTATATCATGAATCTCCTGCATTGCATAGGCAAAATCATCAGCATATCCACTTCCCTTGACTCCATCCTTTAAGTCTCTCAGCTCATAGACACCTCTAGGATGTAATCCATAGACAATTTCAAAGGGACTCTTCCCTGTTGATCTGTTTACAGTGTCATTGTAGGCATATTCAGCTTGCCCAATCAACTGATCCCATTGTTGACCATACTCCTTGGTCAAGCACCTTAAAAGATTTCCAAGACTTCTGTTTACAACTTCGGTCTGACCATCAGTTTGGGGATGGTATGCAGATCCAAAGGATAAATTAGTGCCCAATCTCTGCCAAAGTGTCTTCCAAAAATGGCTTATGAACTTGGTGTCTCGGTCTGATACAATGCTGATTGGTAATCCATGTATCCTTACTATCTCTTTGAAGAAGAGAGAAGCTATTTGACTGGCATCATTGGTAGTTTTACATGGCACAAAGTGAGCCATCTTGCTGAATCTGTCCACAACCACATAAACACTGTCCATGCCCTGTTTGGTCTTGGGTAACCCAACTACAAAATCCATACTCAAACATTCCCATGGCCTAGTAGGGATAGGCAGTGGTTGGTATAGGCCTACATTTGAAGAAGTACCCTTGGCCTTTTGACACACTATACAACTCTCCACATACCTCCTAACATCTAGGTTCATCCTTGGCCAATAGTAGAACCTTTGAACAAGTTCTTGAGTCTTGGTGATCCCAAAGTGACCACTCAATGCACCATTGTGTTTTTCTTGTATCAAATTCTCCCTAATGGAGCCTCTAGGGACACATAACTGATTCCCTTTAAACAAAAGATCACTTTGCAAAGTGTATTCAGCATATTTGCTATGAAAATGATTCTTGTATTCAGCACATACCTTATAAATGTTTGCAAAATCTTCATCATCTGCATATATATCCTTGAAATGATCTATTCCCATGCTCTTTAGCTGAATTTATTGAATGGTGAGGACTCTTCTGCTCAAGGCATCTGCCACCTTGTTGAGTACTCCTTTCTTGTGCTTGATATTGAAGGTGTAAGCTTGCAGGTATTCCACCCACTTCATGTGTCTGTGACTCAATTTCTCTTGTGAATTCAGGAAACTAAGTGCTTGATTGTCTGAGTACACTATGAATTCCTTAGGGAGCAAGTAGTGCCTCCATTTCCTTAAAGCCTGGACCAATGCATACATCTCAAGGTCATAAGAAGAATACTTCTTCTTGGCTTCACTTAACTTCTCTGAATGAAAAGCCACTGGTCTGCCCTCTTGACTGAGAACAACTCCAATAGCCACATTGCTTGCATCACACTCAATGGTGAATAGCTTCTCAAAGCTTGGTAACACCAAAACAGGTTGGGTGGCTATCTTTTCTTTCAATAACTCAAAACTTTTGTTAGCTTGCTCATTCCATACAAACTTAGTCTTCATTCCTCCTTTAATGGTATCCAACATAGGAGCACAAATAGCACTAAATTGCCTTATGAACTTCCTATAATATTGAGCAAGACCATGAAAACTTCTTACCTCTGTTGCTGTCTTTGGAGTAGGCCAATTGAGGATGGCTTCCACTTTGCTGCTATCCATTTTCAAGTTGCCATGTGATAGCACAAACCCAAGGTACACCAGCTTTGTTTTGATGAACTCACACTTTTCCAAATTGATCATCAACTTCTCCTCCTGCAGCTTCTTGAAAATCAACTCTTATCTGTTTGAGGTGCTTTTCTCTTGTTTTGTTATAGATCAGTATATCATCAAGATACACTACTACAAATTTGCCAATGTAGTCTTTGAGGATTTCATTCATGAGTCTCATGAATGTGGAGGGGGCATTAGACAGTCCAAATGGCATAACCAACCACTCATATAGACCCTCATTGGTTTTGAAGGCCGTTTTCCACTCATCTCCCTCATGTATTCTGATTTGGTGATAACCACTCTTTAGGTCTATCTTGGTATAGTACCTAGCTTCACCTAGACAATCCATGAGATCTTCAATCCTAGGGATAGGGAACCTATACCTAATGGTTATCTTGTTTATTGCCCTGGAGTTAGTACAAAGCCTTCATTCTCCTCCCTTTTTAGGTGCTAAGACAGTGGGTACTGCACATGGGCTGATACTTTTCCTAATGAGACCTTGGTTTAGGAGTTCTTGAATTTGCCTGGCTATTTCCTCATTTTGTTGAGGGGTCATCTTGTAAGCTGCCTTATTTGGTAGAGTAGCCCCTGGTATCAAGTCTATCCTATGACTTATGGCTCTTTTAGGGGGTAATGCTGCTGGTTGTCCACTACTCACAATGCCTTCATAGGTCTGCAACATCTTCTGTATTTCCTTAGGTAGCTCCGGCTTTTCAGCTGCTTTCTCATCACTTACCTCTCTTGGCTTTAACATCATTGCATAGCCAACTCCTTCTCCTTCTTCCAAGGCTTCTAAGAACTCTTTTTCACCAACCATGAGCAATTTAGGACCTGCTGTCTGCACCTCTGTATCTTCTAGCAAAGACTGAATTTTGAAAGTTACCTTATCCTTCTTGAAAGTGTAGGAGTTCTTTGCTCCATCATGCATAGCTTGGCGATCAAATTGCCATGGTCTACCTAGGAGCAAGTGACATGCATCCATAGGTAACACATCACACAAGACTTTGTCTTTGTACCTTCCAATTGAAAACTCCACCCATGCTTGTTCATTCACCAAGACATGTTGACCTTTATTGAGCCATGTGACCTTGTAAGGATTGGTGTGGGGTATCCTTGTCAACTTCAGCTTGCTGACTGTCTCCTCTGACACAATATTGTCAGGAGACCCTGAGTCAATGATAACTCTACACACTTTTCCCATCATCTTACATTTTATCCTAAACAGTGACCTCCTTTGGCTTGGTTCTTCTTTAACCGGCTCCTTGATCAAAGTTCTCCTCATCATGAGGTTCTCACCTTCCTCTGAATTCAATGGTACTTCAGGATGTTTATCTGCTACAGCTGTCTCATCATGAACCAGGTTAGTTCTCTTGTCATTTCCATGAGAGGTACCACCTTTCTTTGGACATCTATAGGCCGGGTGTCCCATTTGATTGCAGTGGTAACATTTCATGTTGGTAAAGTAGTTACCTCTACCTTGTCCACCACTCCTTCCTCTAGAGCTAGAGCCTCTTCCTCTACCACCTCTACTAGAGCTTCCTTCTTGCTGCTCAGAGTATCTGACCTCTCCTTGGGCCCTTGGTTCTGAACTCCTTCCACCATAGCCACCTCTTTGTCCTCTGCTGTCTTTTCCTTTACCTCTACTTTTGGAGGTTTGCTCTTGCTTCTGTTCTCCTTTCTCCTCTATCTTTAAGGCCATTTGATAGCATTGGCGGATGATTTTGAAGTTCACTAGGCTCATGTCTTCTTGGATAGACCATTTAAGCCCATTCAAATACCTTGCTAGCTTGATGCTTTCATCTTCAACCACCTTTGATCTGAGACACAATTTTTGGAACTCCTCTGTGTATGTTTGGACATCCATATATCCTTTTGCCTAAGATTATGTCTCCTCCTATGCAACTGGACTTCATAGTCATCAGGTAGGTAGGTCTGCTTGATCTTGGTTACCATGCCTCTCCATGTAACTATAGGACCCTTGCCTTCTTTCTGTCTTTCAACTTGTACAAATTTCCACCATGTGAGAGCTGCACCTCTCAACCTTGACTTGGCCACTTTTACTTTTTGGGCCTCTGTTATACCATCACATTCAAAGTGATTCTCTATACTTTCAATCCAGTCCACAACTGAATCAGGGTCCATTTGTCCACTGAATAGTGGCACACATTCCAAAGCTTTGCCACTTAAGGCTTGCAATGCCTTCAAGAAGGGTTCTTCAGCAAGGACAGGGTCAGGTTTTGGAGCTTCCTCCTCCAAGTACTCTTCCTTTTCCTTTGCTTCCTGCTCTTCCTTCAGTTCTATCTTATCCTTTACTTTGTCTGCTGTTTCTTGGACTTCATCCAAGAGCTTCTCCATTCGAGACAACCTTTCTCTTAGCAACCAGTTATCCTCCTCTTGCTCTTCAACCTTCTTGGCTAACTCAGCATTACTCACCATGGTTCTTTCTTCCTCTGGTGTGTTCTCTACTACTGATTTAGTGGGTTGCAACATCAATCACAAGCCTGATCAAACAAAGGCTCTGATACCAATATGGTGTAAGGTGCTCCTTGGTTTGCTTACACAATCAATTAAGAAGACCTTTCACTGCCTTCATCCAGGAACCTGATCCCTTTCTAGGTTCTTGCTAGGCTTAGACTATCAACTAAGTCCTATCTCAACTCTTCTCCAAGAGCCTCACTGCTCGTGCTTCACCTTAGAGGACTGACACCACTTGATCTTGCAAAGCTCTCTCCTACACTTAGAAGAATCTAAGTGCCAACTTCACTCTCAACCTTGAACTGCTTGTAGGGGTGTTAGAGATACTGGAATCATGCATTTCACATCCATTTAGATCCATCTTTGAGGACCTTCAATCTGCTGTCTTACCAATTCCAAGATTTTGCTTTGAATAGGCCTAATTGCTTGTAGCCCTTACCAGTCACCTTTTTGCTTTTCTTGTTCAAACTTGCCAAACAACTTGGCAAATAAACTTCACTTCCAGATACCCTTTTTGAGTCTTTAAATGTTTCACAGGGTTTCAGACCCCTGCCTCCTCTGTACAGTGGGTTCCTACAATCTGGGGCAAATAGGGCTAATAGGCCTAATTCCTAGGGTTTCAATGATCTCTTGCTAATTTCTCACACAAATGGATTGATTAAGCCTCAATCCTCCTAGCGTTCTTAGATAAGGTTATGCCCCACCTGGAACTGTACTTGTTCCGTACAATACCTCCTTCCCCTGCCTTTGTTCTTCAATTTTTCACCTTCAAACCTCTAACCAGGCAACTTTAGCTCGCCTAGGGTTTGTTAATACATCCTACTGCTCGACTCTCCAAGACTCCTACCACTACATATGTACAGAGCAATGACTCCCCTAGCAAATCCATCCATGCTTAGGAAATTCCCGTGGCTAGATTTCATGGGGGAGCCATGAAAAGACAAACTGATCAAAACTGAACCAGAAAAACCTCAAGACTCTAACCTATGAATTCAAAGCACTAATTTAGCACAAAACAACTTGACTACTGAATGAAAAAGACTTGAAACTTCACTATAAACACAAATACAATGCCAAATCAGTATATACAAAGCATTTGATATCACTGTCACCTGAAAACACACGGAATTTATAGAAAAATAGAGTTCTTTCTATTCAAAAGCATAACTAACTACTTAATTACAATCTCCTGATCTTATAACTCGAGCCTCTTGCATCATAGGTGCGTTTTTCCATGTTTCTAGGGATGTTGATCGATCTCACACTCCTAATTTTGAGGGGATCCAATACAACTAAGTTGCATGCAACCTGACAAATGTTGTCATGCAACTTTGCAACAACTTTTTGCAACTTCCCATCATTGTGTCCTCTTCTTGACTTCTAGGACCTCTAACTCCTTGATTTCGAACCATCAACTCCCTTAACTGCCTCTTGGCATCTTTCTAACAATAAGGATGTGTTTAGAACACATTTAAGGCTCAACTTTCAAATTAACCTACTAAGCTAATTAAATCAAAAGATACTTAACAAAGACTAATCTATGGTGACCTTAGTCCTAATGACTAATTCACTTATTCCATACACAAGCAAGACCTTCTAAGGTCCAAAATAAACACACTACTACCCTGACTTGGCTAAGGCCAGGTACAAGCCAAAAATGATAACTAGCAAAATGGAGGTTAGCCTAGGTGCTCCTGCACCATAGTAGAAGACTATGACAACTCTTGGTCAACAGTATTTTGGTGGACCACCTTGGATGCTCGGGTAGCAGCAGGCGAAGAAACAAAAATGGGGAAGAGTAAAAGGAAACATGAAAGTAGTGAAGAATATGAACAGATGGCATTGTCCTTGTCCACAACCAGCACTACACCTGTAGGCGTTTATTCGGTGGAGGTTAATACCCCGGTACTGGTACCAATAGAGAGGCAAGAGTTGGTTGAGAGAGGAGTGGCTAAGGGGGAAGGAGTTGCCGAGGAAGAGGTTGAGGCTGAGGGTGGAGTAGCCAAGGGAGCAACAGTGATTGGCATGGCGGAGGAGACCACCACCATTTCCCTAGTGTTGACGTGGTTTTTGAGACCGCACCAACACAGAATAAAGTCTCCCAACGGACGCTCTATCCTCTCTTGAACAAAGTATTCAGCATGCTAAGATTGCGAGTAAGATCATGCTTTCAACTCCAAGGTTCCTGGGTCTTGAATAGGCCGGTTTGGCTCGATGTGATATTTGGTATTTCAGGGACTTATACAATTGTTCGTGACTAACAACAAGCGGCGGACAAACTTTAATTCAAATGATTTGTGGTGAGCGCAAGTTTCCTAATTCTAACCGGAAATGAACTGAATTTAAAAGGGTGTAGGGCCTAAGAAGTTTATGTTCTATTCTAAATGCAGGATATGTGGAGCTTCATTTCAATAGACTTCAACCAGATTTCACCTAGCCTCACGTCGGACAGCCTCAGTAAAATCGGTGCAATCTTCAAGGGAAATAGCAAAAGATGTTCAAATTATGACTTAACATGCATACATCATCACAACGATGCATATAAGCATATAAATCACAACTGAAGTTAAACTCAAGGTAATGTCCAGTTGACCACACAAGGCGAACTTATCATCAACAAGCCGCTAGTGGTATGGAATAAAGCGAAGCTATCTCAATAAAACACCACACACCAAAATAAGCTACTTGCATGAGATTAAGCTACTTGGATACGAAAGGAAGAAGAGACCTTCCTAGCAATTCATGACAAGACGAATTCCATCATCAATGAAAAGATCTATTATCATAAAATGTGTTACACAACAATCTCCTCAAAAGTTTTCAAAGGGAAAACTTTCTCTCTTCTCCAAATTATGCAAAAATGCTCTACAATGCTACACTATCTAACTCTAATGCTAATGCTCTCTCAATGTCTACTATTCCAATGTCTAATCTAATGTCTTACAAATGAGGGGGAGTCCCCCTTTATAGAGCTAGCCAAGTCCCAAAAGACGGCTAGGGTTACAATCAATAGAGTGGCCAGAATCGTGCCACCTCAGCCCTAAATAATATTGCCCTAAAAACCGCCACAGAGGAGAGTGGGGTAATAAATGCGCCATAATGTCCACCATCATCCTTCTAGAAGATTCCATTTGTAGATGCATTCACACTGTTCTCGATCTTCTTTCTTGGCGTTGTTCTTTGACTTCTTCCACTTGAGGGTCTTCATTCTTCTTTTCATCTCGAGCCTTGAAAATGTTTCCTCAACACTTAGCCATTTTCTTGCAAACTTTCCTCCTTCGAGATTGAAACTCATCTTCATCGTGCTTCCACTTCAAGTCATCGTGCTCGGGCCTCAACATTTCTCCTGCAAAACAAGCAAGGAGAGGGGTATTAGAATACTTCATGATATAAACTTAACTTACTTACCTGATTTTCATGCTTTGATCATCGAGGGCGATATCTTGACAATATTAACTTCAACCGATTCCTCAAGAAATTCATCCCACTGAGCCTGATAACTTCGGGATTTTATTCATTTCCTCGCTTAAGTAAACTATCTTCACTCGAGGACCCACAAATCACCTAGGCGCTTTTCCTTAAATTCATCAGTCCGAGGATCTTACCTTTTGAAAACACACATTTTCTTCATTTTTTTTTGCCTTAGAAAATTTTCAAATTTCCCTTAGGAAATTCATCAACCTGGTGCCCACTTAAAATCTTCATCCCAAAATTCTCGACAAGCTGTGGAAGACCTTAAAATCAACTCCTCATTGATAATCTTCAATACCCAGAAGAAAATTTTCTCCAGAACGCTTCGAATCCATGGGTACCCAACGAACGGGTTCATTTGATTTTCTTGAATTTTGAACCTTAGAAAATATTCTTTCAACAATTTTGTTCTCGTTCTTTGGTCCCCTCTGAGAATTTTGCTCTGACTTGGAAAATTTTTATTAACCTCGTGAAGTTGCATTCACTGACTTTACCTCAGGCGACTCTGCTCGTGCTTCAAGAAAATCTTATCCCTTCAGAGTCTAGGCGCACTTTCTAGAGGAAGAAAATATTTTGTGCCTTAGAAACTTTTTTTAAATCATCTCTTTGGAAAATTTTGCCTTAAAAATTTTATATCCAGCTCGATCCACTTTGCCTGTGAAAATACCAACTTCACTTAGAAAATTTTATTCACAGAGATGCCTGGCATATTTTATTTTCTAGCCACCACTTCGTATTTAACTTCACACTTGAAAAATATTTTTGGAGCTCCAATGCCTTAGAGGAAATTTTATCACTTTGCAACTTCAACGCCTTAGCAATATTTGCCAACAACTTGTATTTCACCACGCCTAGCATATTAAACCTCTCCTCTTTTACACTTGCTAGAAGACTCCACTTCCAACGCCTTAGAGAAATATTTCATCACCTCACTTACTCTTTACTTAGCGCACATTAACATGTGTGAAGGATAAAACCACGCCCAACATCTTGTTCTCACACTCCACACGCCTTAGGAAAATTCTCCAACATCCACCACCTTGAGCGCATTTAGCACTTGAAGAGGGAAATCACGCCTAGCATTAATCACTTATCAACTTTTACTATCTCTTTACATGGCGCACATCACACAGGCAAGAGGATGGAATATTCAACGCCATCTTTGACCTTCTCTTCTTCTTGGCGCATTTGAGAGGCTGAGAGGGATTTTAAATCTTCAATGCCCAACACATGACCTTTGAGCTCCCCTCTTTTGTCTTTACATGCCCTCATTTGGGCGCATTTGAGCATAGGAGGAGGATAAAACTCCTTTTGACTTGTTGACTAGCTTGAGATTCTTTCTTTTTGTCTTCACATGGCCTCTTTTAGGCGCATTTAGGCATGCATGAAGGATGAAACTCCCAACGCCTTCATGTGACTTTTCAGCTTTCTTCATTTTGTCCTCATGTGGCCCCATTTGGGCGCATTTTGCCAGTGGAGGAGGACGAATTTTTTCCTTAGAAATTTTTTTAACTCTCATGCTTCAAGGTGGGCGCATTTAGCCTATGGAGGAGGATGAAATATGTTTGACCACCTTTGACTTGTTTGCCTTTTGGGCGCATTTCACCCCTTGAGGAGGATGGGCGCATTTTGAGGGTGATGGAGGATATTCAGACTTAGAAATTTTTTTCAACTTCCCTTCAATTTCCCTTGGGCGCATTTTGACATGCCTACTGGATAAACGTGTTGACTTTTCTTTGACCACCTGTGCTTTGGGCGCATTTTGCCCCCTGAGCAGGATAAACTTCATACTTAGAATTTTTTTTGTGCTTGGCATATGCTTGAAGGCGCATTTGGGCTAGGCAGAGGGATGAAATGGCGTTGACTTTCTTTGACCTTTTTCAAACTTGGTGCATTTAGGCCTGTTTACTGGATGAAGTTCAAACTTAGAATTTTTTTATGCCTCCTCATCAACTAGGCGCATTTTGCCATGGCTGCAGGACGAAGTTTTGGACTTAGAAAATTTTCCTTGTTTTTGCCAACTTTCACACCCTGCTATTTATAGTAAGCCTTCTCATTTTTGCACTTCTGAAGCTCAGATCAACTTGAAATTTTAAACGTAGCTTCTTCATAACCTTATCAACTTGTCGACACTGCCATTTTTAATCACCCTGCTATTTTTAGCCTGTTTCTGAAGGTGGCTTGCTATAAATAGTAAGCTCATGTTTTTGATAGCTCCCAAGCTCTGATCGAGTTGAAATTTTGATGAGGCGCTCCTCACCACGTGACTTGCTGGCTGACACCGACGCATGCAGTCAATTTACTATTTTTAGCCAGTTCCAAATTGACTTACTATAAATAGTAAGTGTTCTGATCGACTCGAAATTTCACCAGCGGATAGCCTGAAGGACGCGATCGCGGTGGTTTACACCGGATTTCGAAGATTCTGACTTTTTACGCCTATTTTTAGGCTCCGAAGCTGGAAACCCTAATTCGCTTTGCATGCACACCAAATGAACTTTGTTTGCCTTCGTTTCTGCGACACTGCGATCAGCTCGTGATTCTGAACTGCTGGGTGGCGGCTGCCGGGACACACCTGCTAAAAATAGCAAGTTCCTTACTGAGTGAGAATCCTCGTTTGCATGTCACACCATCGCGAAGCTCGAAAAACCCATCGGAATCAACATGCAAAAGAAACCTCGACATGCAAACCCTAAAAATAGCCTAAGGCTGAACTCAAAAGTGGTCATCTCGCCTTGCATGTTATATCATCGTCCCTAAAAACCGTGGCGAATATCCGCATATGCAAAGAAAAACTCCTCGTGATCCACTGGAATTCGTGGGAAGCCGCATCGCTAAAAATAGTATTGTCCGCTACCAAATTTTGCAACGATAGCCCGATATGCTCAAGGTCGTGGTGGACCGGCCGAATTTCAAAATAGCCGACAGATTGCTCACGTAATTGCACTTACTAAAAATAGTAAGTACCTCAAATCTGATAAATTTTTGCTGAGAGCCTGCTGGAAGCATACTGACAAGAACGTTAAGCTCAAATTTCAAGTTATTCACCTTGTTTGACTTCAAATTGGCTGGAAAGACTCAAACCCTAATTTCAGACTTGGCCAAATTCATGTTGAAGCTTGCAGACGGGAACGTCCCCAGGAAGCAGACCATAGAAAAGAGACAGACGGAGAGAGAGAGAGACACAAAAACCAAAGCCAAAATGACCAGAATGGAGCAAAAATTAGGGGTCCCCATCTTGAATGGGGCGATGTGTGAAAAGGTCACAACACCTAGCATCACCGGAAGGGGAAACACCACATGTTGACAGTTGGTTACAATTACTTGGATCTCTGTAATGTCCCACCTCCATCTGAGTTTTGGCTTTGTGAATTTGCTCGGTTAATTTTCAGTTTTGCATAAGGGACATTTGGTCAAACACTTTCATTTCATTGCATTAAATTGCCACAATATTTAAAATAAGTGCATAAAGAGATTCAAAGACAAAGCCTACTAACTTAATCCCATCATTTTAGACTGCCTTTCATTTGATTTACATGGGAATGTAAAGCTACAGGTTTACAAAGACTCAACTGAGCACAAACAGAGACCTGATAAACTACAACAGTATATTTGAGTCTTGTACATGACAGAAATAACACCAAAAGTGCCCATATTTTCCTTTACAGTGAATATTCTAAGATTACACAACCCAAAAATCACTACAGCAATTGAAATAAGTTGCTAGAGACCTGAAACCTGGAAGTAGGTGCAGAAAACGCATTATCAGCAGCTGCTATGAATGTTCAGACTTTGCCATCAGCAAACTGGCATTTTCTTGTTTTGGACGCCACTCTCAAGAACTGATTTCTCCACCTTATAAATGCTACACAATGGATTGTTTGCCTTAGACGCCAAAATGGTGAAAGATTGGAGGCCAAACCCTAGGTGTTTTCTCCTTAGTATTCCCATGCCAAGACTATAGGTTGTATGGCCTCCTATAAACCCCACGAGCCAATAAAGAAGGTTTCAAACGACAATGAAAATGATCAGCAATGTTTGTCTTTCAATCAATTCTGATCTGCAACTCAAACCCTTGAAATACTTTGAAATAACCAACTCCAATATGCATAAATGCAGCTCTTGAATGAAGCCACTTGAAGAGCAATCCTTGGGTGGTATTGCACACTTGTGGATCACTGAATCTAACAGAGTTTTCATTCTCCAAGATTGAATTTCAGATTGAAACCCTTGTTTCTTCTCCACAGCCAAAAAGCATCAAGTTTGATAAAAGTTGAATGAACGAATAAGAATGAGCTTTTTGAATGCTTATATACTCCTCTCAAAAGCCACGATTTATTTAGGACTTTTAATCCATTAAATATTGAATGTTATTTGCTTTTGTTGCTAAAGTATTATAATCTTCATGTGAGCGTCCCCTTTTATGACTTAAATAATTGACCTTATGTTATAAAAATAAATCATATATTATAAGGTCATTAAACACCATTAATGATATCCTCTTATAATTTAATCATTATTAAAGTTAACACTTTAATAATAATTAATAAATCATAACTCCATAAAAACTCAACATTAATTGATTTTGCTAGCACCACGGGGTTACTCACTACTTGTATTGCTCATCTGAATGGCTTACTATAAATAGTAAGGTTGGACCCAAATGTCCAAGTGACTTACTAAAAATAGTGAGTGTAAACTGAGCCAGAAACACCTCAGGAAGGTTATCCTTGAATATCACTAAACTTCGGAGAAGAAAACTCCTTAATAAGGCCATCTGAACACCAATGTTAGCTTACGAGGACCCGTTGATAGGCTAACCACTGCATCTGATCACTGCCTAGGAAAAGGGGACATTACAATCTCCTATCCGGGTAGAAGACATATCTCCCCTACACTCACCTCAGCAGATGGAGATAGAGGCAGACATAGAGTAGAGGGAAGCCGTAGCAACTGAGAGCATACTGCCGGTGGTGACAATGCCAGCCACTGAGCAACCAACCACCAAGCAACCAGCGGCTAAAATTGGAGAGCCCACACAAAAAAGAGTGCAGATTCCTTCCGATGATGAGCCCAACACTACACCTAAGCCAGCCATATATGCCTCTGCGGAAGCGGATGAGTCAAGTGATTTAGCCACTTCAAAGGGAATTATCATTGAAATCCCCAAACTGGACAGGGAGGATCTAGTGGGGACCATTGAGCGGTACCTTCACAGTTTGGAGCCCATCGCCGTAGTGATACATGAGGTATTTGACATTGCCAAAACTTTAAATCACAACCTCTCTCGTAGCAGGGCGAGAAGGACGGAGGATCCTGAATTTCATGAAGACGGATAGTGACAAGGAATTCAGAAGCATTTTTATAGGTGAGGATTGGATAGACATGGAAACACTAGAAATGTTGGAGGTCTGGCTCCCAAACATACCAACATTCCACGGGAAGGATAGCAAGTTGGTAGCTCAGCTTTTTGAGATGGAAATGGCTTATAGAGAGCTGTTTCATGTGTGCAAAATATACGAAGTAAACTATATGAGAATGACCACCAAGGCTGATAAGGCTATAGCCCTCTCCCAGAAGATCTGTGCAGAGGCAGATTCCTCCAACCAACGTTTGGAGAGTGAGCTTCAACAACAGGCTCATCTTTTAGGAGGAGGAGAAAACTAAGGTGGTTGCCAAGGATGCAGAGTTGCTTGAGAAAGACAAGAGGATACAAGCCCTCGAAGAAGAAATGGCCAAGCACGTGGAAGCAAAGGACAAAGAGATAGAGAAGGTCAACAAGCATTTGAAGGAGGCAGTGCATTTGGTGAAGACAACAAGGGAAAAAGAGTTGAAGGCAACTCACACATCACCCCATTCCAAATGGGGACCCCCTAATTTTTTCTCCATTCTGGTCTTTTGGCTTTGGTTTTGTCTCTCTCTCCTTTCTGTCTCTTTTTGCTGTCTACTTTCCGGGGATGTGCTCGCCTTTTGAGCTTGAATGTGAAATTTTGGCTAAGTCTGAGAATTAGGGTTTTGAGTCTTTCGGCCGGTTTGAAGTCAAATGGAGTGAGTAAATTGGAATATGAGCCTCATGTTGTAGTCAGTGTGCTTCCAGCAGGTTCCCAGCTAAATTTCATCGAATTCCAACAACTTAATATTTTTAGTAAGTGTTCAATTCAGGGCGTTCTTTCAGCACTACTAAAGTTCTCTCAGTCACACTACATCCAGAACATGTCAAACTGCTCGTCTGCAAATTTTGAGCTGAAACGGACAACTTTCTATTTTTAGCAAGTTCACCTTCAGGAGCAGATTTTAGGGTTTATATGCAAAGTTTTTCAATGCATGTCTGGAGATTATTTTTGGGTTTTCTGAAACCTACGCAGTGATATAACATGCAAAATGAGATGATGACTTTTAGTCTTTAGCCTTCAGAGGCTATTTTTAGGGTTTGCATGTTGAAATTTTCTTCGCATGTCTGAACATTCCTTGTGGGTTTTTCGAGGGCTTCCCAGTGGTGTAACATGCAAACTAGGATCAGTACTTTTTCAGGAGCCATCTTCAGAGGCTATTTTTAGGGTTTGCATGCAGGGCTTTTCAGCACATGTCAAGTGATTCTTTATTGGTTTTTCAAGAGCTACGTAGTGATGTGACATGCAAGCGGAGATGATCACTTTTCAGAGACTTACTATTTTTATTAGGTCCATTTCGACAGCTGCCCAGCACATCAGTATCACAAACAAAGCAAAGTGCAACGGAAACGAGGTCAAACGGAGGTCATTTGCTCGACATGCAGGTCAAATTAGGGTTTCCAGCTTCGGGACCCAAAATGAGGGGTAAAATGCCAGAATTTTCGAAAACTGGTGTATCCCACTGCGATCAGTATCTTTCAAGCTATCCACAGTAAAATTTGAAGACAATTGGAGCACTTACTATTTATAGTAACGCGTTCCAGAAATAGGCTATAAATAGTAAGTCAACATCAGGCGCTAGTGTGAACAGGAGGTCTGCCGATGAGGGTCACGTCATTCAAATTTCAAGTCCAACAGAGTTGTGGAGATCATGAAATCAAGTAGTTGCTATAAATAGTAAACCACCTTCAGAAACATGCTATAAATAGCAGGTCAGCTTGGGACGGCAGTGTGAACAGATCAATTAGGTCATGAAGAATCCTGTGGCGCGAATTCCAAATCAATCCAAGCTTTAGAAGTGTGAAAATCAAAGGACTTACTATATATAGTAAAGCATGAGCTGGCTGGTGAAGATGAGAAAAACGCTTAAGTGTTGGACTTAAGTCCACCTCCACCCCCTTAAATGCGCCCTCATCTTAGCTGGTAGAAGGTTGAAAATTCTAAGTCTGGAGTTTGTCCACCTGGAGCCCGCAAATGTGCCCAAGGAAGGCAGTGAAGTTGATAAAATTTCTAAGTTTGAGGCTAAGTCCTGTTCACCCCCTCAAATGCGCCCTCATCTTAGCTGGCAGAAGGTTGAAATTTGCTAAGTCTGAAGAACTTCCTTCTTGACCCGCTAAATGCACCCAACTTGCCTTGAAGCCATAAAAAATTCTAAGTTTGGAGTTCGTCCACCCAGACCACCCAAATGCGCCCAAGGAAGGCAGTGAAGTTGATAAAATTTCTAAGTCTGAGGCTAAGTCCACCTCCCCCCCTCAAATGTGCCCTCAAGCTTGAGAAGTAGATGAAAAAAAATTCTAAAGTGTTGGAGTTAACAAGGCGTCAAGGTAAATCCTCCAACACATGCCAAATGCGCCCATATGGGCTAGGAAAAAGACAAAAGAGTTGACTTCCTTCTTGCTCCTTTGAATGCGCCCAAGATGAAAGTTTGATGGAGTAAAACATGTTAAGTGAAGTAAATTCCTCCTCAATAGGCTAAATGTGCCCAAGTGCAAGTAAAGTTGACAAAAAATTACCAAGGCATGGTTAAATCCTTCACCACAGGCTAAATGCGCCGAAGTGCAAGGTGAAGATGGATACAAAATTTCCAAGGCGTTGAAAGTGTTAAATCCATCTCCATATGCTAAATGTGCCCATGTTGATAATAAGATGTCAAGATTTTTCTAAGTATTAAAATTTCACCTCCTAGAGAAAATACGCCTAAGTTTGATGGAGGAGATGAAATTCATTGAGGCATGAATAAAATTGGCAGTGCGTATGTCAGAAGTGCCAGCTTCATGAAATGGTTAAAATTTGTCAAAGCCGAGCAAGAATATACGCCCAGATATGAAGGATGAGAATAAATTTGATTGGAAAATATTTTTCTAAGGTTGAAATTCAAAAATTAAATGTACCCCTTCGTGTGTAGACCCATGGATTCGACGCTTTCTGAAGGGAATTTTCTTCTGGGTACTGGATGTCTTCAATGAAGAATTGATTTTGAAGTCTTCCACACTTCACCAAGGCCTTCAAGACGAAGATTTTCCATAGGCACCGGATTGATGAGTTTTCTAAGGGAAAAATTTAAAAATTTTCTAAGGCAAGGAGTAAAATGTGTTGTTGAAATAAAATGCCTCAGATGATGAATCTGAAGTTGATTGCCTAGATGAATTTGATCAAATTCTTCGTGAGAATAGTCTTCCTAAGCTTGGGATGAATAAATCAGAGTTGTCAACACTCCAGCTGGTGAAGTGAATTTCTTAAAGATGCAATTGAAGTTAATATTTTAAAAAAATGAATTAAAAATGCTAAGTACGCCTTGGCTAGTGAAGTGAATCTTTTGGAAATTCTAGAAGGTCAAATATTCCTGACGCCAGATGACAAGTGTTGCAGTTGCCAGAGGAGGGAAATTCGAATTCCTGCAGAGGAGTAGTGGAAATTCGAATTCCTGCAGAGGAGTAGTGGAAATTTGAATACTGACTAAAGATAGCTTCTTCTAGAATTCGACTTAGCTATTTGAGCTGTGAGGTTGTTTCACTTTTCTCCATCAGCTGAAAAAGTACGACTTGAGCTCTGAAGTAAGGATTGCAGTGCAAGCTAAAACTTGGTGAAGAAGTTCGATTTGAAGTAAAAGAGGATTGTTGAAGCTGAACTTTGAAGAGTGCGAAGTTGGAGAAGTCTAAGTGCTGAGAAGTGGCTGAAGTGAAGTTGGCCGATTTTCTCTAGGTGCTGAAGTGAAGAGCACAAAAGATTTACTGAGAGGGGGGGGGTGAATCAGTAAATCAAACTCAAACTTTTTATTTTTAAAACTTTTTAATCTTTATTACAATCAACTTTTTGATATGAACCAATTTCCACAAGATGACACAATTTTATTGAAGTAATTTCTTTTTCAAGTAGGCACCAACCTACAAATTTACAATGAGATGATTTTGTAGAATAACTTCCACAAGGAACACCTAGACCTCTCCAGAATTTAGTAGACACCTGCCTACAAGGAGCACCAACCCCTAATGCAAGGCACCAAACCTTGACTTGATGGAAGTGAGACTGCCCTCAATCTGATCTGCACATGCCCAACTCTCCAATCTGCTCTATGTGATCCAAGATATCACCTTCAGCCCACACAAGGAGGTAGGAATCTGACTGATCTGCAAGCCTTCAATTACACAACCACACTTCCACTTTGAGTTGAGAAACACTTAAATATGTTCCTCAAGAACTGCAACCTTCTGATGAAAAGACACATCCATACTTGTATCTAAAAAATCTACCTCTTCATAAAGAAAATCTGAATTTTGTTTGCCTTAACCAAATCATATTGTTTTTGTTTGCCTTAACCAAATCATATTGTTTTTTATTATCTCTGTATTATGTGCTTGATTTGTTTTTATTTCTGGATTTGTTTGACTCCAAGAATTAATTGCATCTCTTCAGAAATGAGTGTTTGTTCAATGATGAATCACATCTCTTCATAATCGAATATTTCTTTTTAATGAAATACATCCCTTCGCATCCTTTCATGGACATGTCTTTTCTACAAGGGACGTCATATTCTTTTAAAAACAAATCTTTGCTTGTGCCTTTGGATGTGTACCACATTCGTATCTGTCAACAACTGTTTCAGAGAATACGTCTCATATGTTCATTTTGAATCGAGTTTGCTTCAAATCTTTTAACATATTTGCTTCAAAAATACATCTCATAAATTCGAATTTAATCGAATCTTCTTAAATTCTCAAGTATTTTGAACTGTTCCTTTTAATTACCATAGAGCTATGAAAATTATATCTCTGTTTAAACTGTTTCTTTTAACTGCCAGAGAGATATAAAAATTATATCTCAGTTCTGAACCAGCATGATGATCAAGTCTGAATCATCTATAACTCCAACACTGATTGAATCATCTATAACTCCAACACTATCTCAATTCTGAACCAGCATGATGATCAAGTCTGAATCATCTATAACTCCAACACTGATTGAATCATCTATAACTCCAACACTGATTTCTGACATCAATGACAATATTTCTAACAATCTCCCCCTTTGTCATTGATGGCAACTTCTCCAAAGACAACTTGATCTTCTGTTAGCTCCCCCTGTGTCCAAATTCTCCCCCTTTGACATCAATGGCAAGAGGTCTTCTAACAATATTCAGCTCCATGAAACTACAAGATTTTTATGCATAGCTCCCCCTGAATCCATGCTCCCATCAATTAACTTGATGGATGTGGAACAACTCTCAATTTGTCCCTTAGATATTCAAATGTATCTCTTGGAAGTGGTTTAGTGAATATATCAGCAGTTTGCTCTTTTGTAGTTATGTATTCTAAACACACTTGTCCTTCTCCTACTTGTTCTCTTAAAAAGTGATACTTAATAGGTATGTGCTTGGTTCTTGAGTGCATCACTGGATTCTTGGATATATTGATTGCACTAGTATTATCACAATATATAGTGCAAGGATGATCATACTCTACCTTGATGTCTTTTAAGGTTTGTCTCATCCATAAAAGTTGAGTGCAACATGCTGCTGCTGCAATATACTCGGCTTCTGCTATAGATAGAGAGATTGATTCTTGTTTTTTGTTTATCCAGGATACTAGATTACCTCCAAGAAAAAAGGCTCCTCCACTTGTACTTTTTCTATCATCTATATTACCAGCCCAATCAGCATCTGTGTATGCTTCAAGAGTGAAATTATTGCTGCTAGGATACCATAGACCATAATCCATTGTGCCTTTCAAATATTTGAATATACGCTTTACTGCATGAACATGTGTTTCTTTTGGTGCTGCTTGAAATCTGGCCACAACTCCAACAGCTTGCATTATGTCTGGTCTTGTGGAAGTTAGATATAACAAACTTCCAATCATTGATCTATAAAGTGTTTGATTCACATCTTGGGATTCATCATCTTTACTTAGCTTGCAACCTTTGCTTAATTGTGAAATTTGCAGCCCAAGGAAGAAGGATAATTCTCCCAACATTGACATCTCGAACTCTTTTTGCATATATGATGAAAATTCTTTGCACATTCTATCCTTGTCTCCACCAAAAATGATGTCATCTACATAGACCACTACAATCAATAAGTGTCCATCCTCTTCTTTGATGTATAGATTGCTATCTACATCTCCTCTTTTGAAACCTTGCTCTTTGAGATATTTGTCAAGTCTAGAATACCAAGCTCTAGGAGCTTGTTTAAGCCCATAGAGAGCTTTCTTTAACTTGCACACATAATCCATGTCTTCTGATAGTAGGAAGCCTTCAGGTTGTTCAATATAAACTTCCTCTTCTAAATCTCCATTAAGAAAAACAGATTTGACATCCATTTGATAAACCTTAAACTTTTTGTGACTTGCATAGAATAAAAACATTCTAATTGCTTCAATCCTTGCAATTGGTGCGAAGGTTTCCTCAAAGTCTACTCCTTCAACTTGTGCATAGCCTTTGCATACTAACCTTGCTTTGTTCCTTGTGACTTTACCATCTTCATTTAATTTGTTTCTAAAAACCCATTTTGTGCCAATTACATTCTTATCTTTTGGTCTTGGAACAATTTCCCAAGTTTCATTTTTCTCTATTTGATCCAACTCTTCATTCATTGCATCAATCCAACTTTTGTCTTTGCTTGCTTCTTCAAAAGTTTTGGGCTCAACTTGAGATAGAAAAGCTGCATGACAATCTTCATTGTAATTCACCATTCTCCTTGTAGATCTACATCTATCTTGAAGAATCAAATCTTCAGGATGGTTCTTTTGAACAAACTTGGAAGGTGTCTTTGGTGTCTTCATGGGAGTCTTTTGTGAAGATTCTCCTTCTTTTGCCTCTTCCTCCTTTTCTTCCTCTTGAGAGTCCTCATCATCTTTGTCTTCTTCATTCATAGTTTGAACATGGTGATCACTTTGTCCAACTTCTTTGAATTGCTTTCCTTCATCAACTCTTACATTAGCACTTTCAACAATTTTGTGAGTTCTTTTGTTGTAGCATCTATATGCCTTACTTTTTGATGAGTAGCCAAGAAAGATTCCCTCATCTGCTCTTGTGTCAAATTTGCTCAAATCTTCTTCATCTCTTCGAATGTAGCAAGTGCTTCCAAAAATCTTGAAGTACTTGACAGTTGCTGGTCTTCCTTTCCAAAGTTCATAAGGTGTCTTCTCATTGTTCACTCTTATTTGTGCACGATTCAGAATGTAAACTGCTGTATGAATTGCTTCTTTCCAAAAGGAATCTGCTATCTTGTTTTCATTTAGCATTGCCCTTGCCATTTCTTGAACTGTCCTATTTCTCCTTTCTACAACCCCATTTTGTTGAGGGGTTCTAGCTGCAGAAAATTGCCTTTTAATTCCATGTTCTATGCAGAAATTTTCAAATTCTTTTGAAGTGAATTCTCCTCCTCGGTCTGATCTAAGGCATTTTATCTTGCAGTTTGCCTCATTTTCAACCAGCTCCTTGAATGCTTTGAATTTGTCAAAAGCTTCAGATTTTTCTTTCAAGAATGCAACCCAAGTCATCCTTGAGAAGTCATCAATCAGCAACATAAAGTATCTTTCTCCATTCATGCTTTTGGATTTTGTTGGCCCACAAAGATCTGTGTGTATGAGTTCTAATGGTTTTGATGAAGTATGCTCCTTAGACTTAAAGCTTGACTTTGTTTGCTTTCCAAGTTGACACTCTCTACAAATGATGTTAGAAGGTTTTGTTATCCTTGGCATATCTCTCACAGCATTTGATTTGCTAACTTTGACAATATTATCAAAGTTTAGATGGCCTAGCCTTTTGTGCCACAACCAACTCTCATCCTCTTGTACTAAATTGCAGCTTTCACAATTTATCTCTTTTAGGACATATAAATTTTGTTTCCTCTCAGCTTGAGCAACCAGCTTTCCATCTTTCTTGATATCACATGTATTAGAAAGAAATGTGATACTATGTCCTTGATCACAAAGTTGACTAACACTTAGAAGATTTTCTTTTAGGCCCTTAACATACAAAACATTTTCTGTTTTTGTTCTTCCATTATCTAGACTAAGTGTACCTTTTCCTTTTATTTGTTTTCTTGTATTATCACCAAATCTTACTGTTCCTTCATCAGTAGGTTCAAGAGAGATGAATTTGCTCTTGTCACCTGTCATGTGCTTTGAGCACCCACTATCAATGTACCATCTATCTTTCTTACTTTCAGCATGTAAGGCAGTTTGGATGAACATTGATTTCTCCTTTTTCCTCCATACTTTGATAGGTATTTCTTTCCTTTTAATAGACTTATCTACCTTCTTGTTTTGTTTTGGAGAGTTATTAAAAACTGACCTACAAGCTTGAGCATTGTGCCCAAGATTATTACATTTGTAGCATAGACCATTATAGTCCATTAAAGGTGTGAAAGGATTATAATCTCTCCTAAGGTAGCTAGAACTATTTTTCACTTTATTTTTACAATTTAAGGCTTTGTGCCCAAATTTGTTACATACAAAACAATAGCCATTAAATGCATAGAAGTGCCTACTATTCAATCTTCTTTTAGAATCAGCACTTATCCAATCTTCTTCTCCTTGCTTTGAGAAAGTCTTGAAATCTTCTTTGGAGTTAGTGACCTTCTTGGATTGTTCTTCAAAACAGCTTCCCATTTTGCTTTGAAGAAAATCTTGAGCCTTCATTAGCTCAATCAGCTTGCTGGATTCTTCACCAATCTTTGAGTGTTGATCCTTTGCTTTCTCCAATTCCAACTTTAGCATTGCTATCTCTTGCTCCAGCTTGTCACATTTCATCTCCTTTGTGTTGAGTTTGTTTTTCAACTCATCTTCATTTCTTTCAGCTTCCATGATTTGAGCTCTCAAATCTTCAATGGTTTTGCTTGAATTCTCTAAGTCATTTGTCATTTCTTTGATCTTCAACTTGTACTTGGCAGCCTTCTTCTTCAAGTCTTCATTTTTCTTGTAAGCATGGTGCAATTCTTCCTCAAGATCTACTTCCTCTCCTTCATCTTGATCTATTTCTTCTTCTTCTTCACATTCTTGTTCAACTTTTTGTTCTTCACATTCAGCCATAAACAATATTTCATCTTCCTCATTGCTTGAGCTATCTTCACTTTGTTCTTCAGAGGAGCTGCTATCTTTCTTTGAATAAAAACTCTTTTTATGTTTTTGAAATTTCTTCTTTGAGTTGAAATTCTTCTTTCCCTTTTTCTTATTGCTGATTTCCTTTTCTTCTTCACTAGAACTGCTTTCATTTTGAGGACATTTTGAAGCATAATGTCCAACTTTTCCACAATTGAAGCATTTAAAAGGAAATTTTCCTTTGTATTTTCCTTTTCCTTTCTTAAGTTTTCCCATGAAGTAAGATTCAGCTTCATCACTTGATTTTTCATCCTTTTCTTCATGCTTGTTCTTGCCCTTTTTGGTTGCTTTGAATGAGACTTCCTTTTGTGGTGATTTACCTTCAATCCTCATCTCATAGGCTGCAAGAATACCATGTAATTCATCCTTCTTCAGCTGGTCTAGATTTGTTAGTTCTTCCAATGCTGCAACTTTGGCCTCAAATTTTGTAGAAAGAGATCTTAGAATTTTGTCAATAATGAATTCATCCTTGATTTCTTCACCAAGTCCCCTCATGATATTCACTAATTCATCAACACGAAGAAAGTATGAAGCAATGTCTTCATCATCCTCCATTTTGAGAGTTTCCAACTTTCTTCTATGAGTTTGCAACTTTGCTTTCTTAACTTTTGCATCTCCTTCATAGATATTTTGAAGCTTGTCCCAAATCTCTTTTGCTGATTTGCACCTCATGACTTTTGTAAATTCAGAATCTGTTAGGCTGCAAAGAAGAGCATGCTTAGCTTTTGCATTGTCTTCACTTCTCTTCTTTCCTGCTTGATCCGTTGGAGGGGTAGCTGGAGGTGAATACCCATCTACAACAGATTGCCACACATCAAACCCAAGTGCATTCAAGTATGCTTCCATCTTGATATTCCAGAATGCATAATTAGTCCCATCAAAGATGGGTGCTTTCACCATGTTGCTTTGATTTGCCATAAGTGCTCTTAAGGATCTCCTTCAAGCGATTAAGCTATAAAGAAGGACCTTGCTCTGATACCAATTGAAGAGCACAAAAGATTTACTGAGAGGGGGGGGGTGAATCAGTAAATCAAACTCAAACTTTTTATTTTTAAAACTTTTTAATCTTTATTACAATCAACTTTTTGATATGAACCAATTTCCACAAGATGACACAATTTTATTGAAGTAATTTCTTTTTCAAGTAGGCACCAACCTACAAATTTACAATGAGATGATTTTGTAGAATAACTTCCACAAGGAACACCTAGACCTCTCCAGAATTTAGTAGACACCTGCCTACAAGGAGCACCAACCCCTAATGCAAGGCACCAAACCTTGACTTGATGGAAGTGAGACTGCCCTCAATCTGATCTGCACATGCCCAACTCTCCAATCTGCTCTATGTGATCCAAGATATCACCTTCAGCCCACACAAGGAGGTAGGAATCTGACTGATCTGCAAGCCTTCAATTACACAACCACACTTCCACTTTGAGTTGAGAAACACTTAAATATGTTCCTCAAGAACTGCAACCTTCTGATGAAAAGACACATCCATACTTGTATCTAAAAAATCTACCTCTTCATAAAGAAAATCTGAATTTTGTTTGCCTTAACCAAATCATATTGTTTTTGTTTGCCTTAACCAAATCATATTGTTTTTTATTATCTCTGTATTATGTGCTTGATTTGTTTTTATTTCTGGATTTGTTTGACTCCAAGAATTAATTGCATCTCTTCAGAAATGAGTGTTTGTTCAATGATGAATCACATCTCTTCATAATCGAATATTTCTTTTTAATGAAATACATCCCTTCGCATCCTTTCATGGACATGTCTTTTCTACAAGGGACGTCATATTCTTTTAAAAACAAATCTTTGCTTGTGCCTTTGGATGTGTACCACATTCGTATCTGTCAACAACTGTTTCAGAGAATACGTCTCATATGTTCATTTTGAATCGAGTTTGCTTCAAATCTTTTAACATATTTGCTTCAAAAATACATCTCATAAATTCGAATTTAATCGAATCTTCTTAAATTCTCAAGTATTTTGAACTGTTCCTTTTAATTACCATAGAGCTATGAAAATTATATCTCTGTTTAAACTGTTTCTTTTAACTGCCAGAGAGATATAAAAATTATATCTCAGTTCTGAACCAGCATGATGATCAAGTCTGAATCATCTATAACTCCAACACTGATTGAATCATCTATAACTCCAACACTATCTCAATTCTGAACCAGCATGATGATCAAGTCTGAATCATCTATAACTCCAACACTGATTGAATCATCTATAACTCCAACACTGATTTCTGACATCAATGACAATATTTCTAACATGAAGTTGCTGAGGCTTGCTTGGAAAACTTTCTAAGTCTTGAAATTTCGAAGTTGCTAAAGAAGTGTTGAGGTTTGAAGATGGAATTCAGTGCTGAAGCTCCTCATTTTTTTCAAAAGTCGACTGGCAGCCCCAATGTGACTTTATTTTCCTAAGTTAAATATCTAATGACTATTTGTTGTTTTTGCAAGATGGCTGAAGTAAGGGCGACTGGCAGAGATAATAATCCTGAGTCAAGCAAAACAAATGCATCCAGGCAGGCTGTTATTAAGAAGCTGAGTAAGTCATTCCTGCCGGAGTCAAAATTCTCTTCAAAGTTGGGCAAGTTGGCTGACACAAATTTGGGCTCTTTCAACATGGAGGCTTTCAAAAGTCGAATGATGGGAGTTGGAAGCCATCATCCTTCGATCACTTTGCACAATATCATTCGGAGTGGATTATATGCAGCTGCTGGTTTTCCGCTAGCAATTCAGTGTCCAAAGCTAATTATGGAGTGTGCTAACTGCTACGACTTTGATCACAGGTCTATTGTCTCACCTGATGGTAGATTGTTTGCCAACCTCACATCTGCAGCTATCGGCGAAGCATTTGGAATTCCATCACACGAGAGGATGATTTATAAGACGAGAGAGCGTGTTGAGCGAATGTATGCTTCAACATTCGAGAGATGTGTTGATATGATCAACGCTTGCTGGATGAACAAGCCCAAGCCCTCTCGCACGAAGTTGCCGAAGTAGATAATATCAGATGATTTGAAGCAAGAGTACTGTGACCTGATCATGATGCTCAACAGGGTTGGAGGCTGTCCTTAGGCATTCATCTTTGAGCCATGGATGTTCTATTATATCAACCTTGTGCTGGAAGGAAAAGAGCATATCAATTAGGCAATGATGATAAGTGACAATTTGCATGAGCAGCTTCGGAGCTTGAGGAGGACAGAGACATTTTGCATGGGCTCATACATTGTTTACATGTTGGCTCGTATGACAAAGTACAGGGGAATATCCTACAAGGAGCCAATTGGATGTGGCTCTCATCAGTTCAAGATCCACGAGGCTTGTCCGCAGTTGCACCTGACAAGCACCTCCCATTACAAGCGAGTCAATGATGCCTTCACCATGCATATAATGAGATCACTTCAGCAAAGGACTCATCACAGGATCTCGAAGGAAGCTCAAGAATTAATAGAAAGGTATGGGTGCTGGTTTATTTAGTTTCCGAAATTTACTTACATTAAGCTGCAAGGGTTTTCTTCATCCCCGTATAGATTGCCCAAGTACCCTACAAATAGAATTTTGATGTTAGAGATATCTAGGCAACTCATTGCCTATGATAAGATTCAGAAGAGAAAGAAGGGAGGACTTGACTTCCCAATCATCATGGGGAATTCAGACGAAGTGTGTCCTTCACTTCAGGCAGCCAGGGAAGCTGAAAATGAGCTTTAGTTCTTCCATTTTTCCTATCACACCAGCATGCAGTATTACGATCCTCACAGGAATATCAGATGGATACTATCAAAAGAGTTTGTGCATAAGGCAAATATTGAGGATTACTGGGCTAATGCATTGGATGAAGCTGAAGTCAGGAAAAGGATGTTCTCGAGGCTACCGTTGAGCATGATTAGGGAGTGTGAAATTATTCCGGTACCAGACCAGGTGGACGAGGACATGAATGTTCTTCATCCAGATTATGAGGCAGTAAGAGATACGCCACTTCCACTCCCAGATTGGTCGGAGCCGGAGATTGCAGATTTGGACACACTTTGTATACTAGTCCTGACATTCACCGGAGCATGGGTTGAAAGACATGTGAATAGGCTGAAGAGTAGGTCAATTCCCTTGACTTACAATTTGATGGGAGATCATAGGACGACAACTGCCACCAGGAAGAAACAGGTCGCTCGAGCTCCAGAGTCTCGAAGGAAAGAGCTAGTTCAGCTGGAGCCTCCGAGAATTGTGGTAGAGTCACCTACGCCATTGGAGACATGTTCTCCAAGTATACAAGAGGTTTCACTATTTGCTGATTAGAGAAATGTATTGAATCAGGAGCAGGAATTACATGAGGCAAATCAGTCACCACGAAGAGAATCAGTTGGCTAGAGTGTCAATGCATACTAGAGATAGTCAGCAGGAAGAAGATGAGGAAACTGCTACTGATACACACTTCCAACGTGAGCTTGAGGCAGCTCTAGAGGATGATACAGTTATAGGACAGGAGGCCCAAGTTTCAGGAGATACGTAGCCCATAGAGGCCAATGAGCCTCGCCAAAATGAAATTAGAGAAGTCCAGGAGGAAGAAGCAAGACATGAGCAGCCATTTGTTATACAACAGGTGGTACTTGATTGGCTCAGAGATAGAATGAGGAGGAGCCCCAGTGAAGAGGCTGATCCAGCGGTGGAGATGGAAGAATTCTTGAGTCGGATCAGTGCACCTCCTACGAAGAAGAGAGCTAGGAAGTTTTCAAAGATCTCAATAGATGAGGATGGCTTTTGCACCCTTCACGTGGCTGTGCTTGTGATCGAGACGAAGCTGTTCCAGAAAATTACATGATCACTACCATGGAGTTGGGTCGCCCCACAGGAGCACAAATCATTGAGTGTGATAACTCCTATTAGGCGCTCAAGGATAGATTGCTCAAGACTGAAGGAAAGTACAAGAAATTGAAGAAGGAGCATAAGACTTTGATGGGCTACGTGCAACATTTATCTTGTCCTTGTGGATAGGAGATTCTAGTGATTGAGCTTCTAGCCGAGTTGTCTAGAGAATCAGTTAGTGGCTTGGAGGATTTGAGGAAGATGGCACAGGAGGCAGATAAGTGGGTGGCCAACATTCGTGCTGAGACCGAGAAGTTTATGGAAGATCTTGCTCATGCCTATTAGCAATCTTCCGGCATTATGGCACGGATGGAGGCAGTTGATCAGGCCTAGGGTGATGCTCATGTCTATTAGAGCAAGGTTATTTAGCGTCTGGAGGCCTTGATGCATACTCCCTTGCAGATGTTGATTGATGGAGGAGTAATTCAGGAGGGTGATAGGTACGATTTACTATCTGGTACTCTTCAGTAGTCACAGGACGTGGATTCTTTGATGTAGCACAGGCGGATTCAGCCAGAGTCAGGAAAGCTATGATGAACATTATTGATGGAGTCCTGAACACCTTGGAGGCTATCTTTGTTAGGAGGCTGAATTCTGATGAGGTGACTGCTGATGGCTTGAGGAGTAGGCTGCCACCTTTCTTTTCAGAGGTGAAGACTTTTGTTCATAACGACTTTGAAAACACCTCCACTTTCTCTAGTATTATTTAGAATACACAGGATGCTTTAGTTGCCTGGAGAAAATCTTGTACATGGCTTGGGCAAGTAGTTACAGTGTTAGAGTTTCAACTTGATCACATCCCGCCTATCTCAGTTCAGGAGGTTGAGGCTGTGCTTGCTAGATTCATTGATTTCGCAACCAAAGAGAAGGAGAATGGAAACGCACTTCTGGATGATGACCTTCTGGAAGACTGATTATGGGCATTAATTGCCTTTGCTATTTTGGGAGTGAGTGGGAATCTTGTGATTCATTTATTGTACCACTCCCCATTTTGGTAGTTTTTAGGGTTAGGGCTGATGTGGCTTAATCTGAGCCATTCATTTGATTGTAATCTGAGCCGTCCATTGGACTGGGCTATCTATAAAAGGGGCATCCCCCCTCATTTGTACATGATTAGATTAGACACTAGATCAAAGAGTAGATATTTTGTTAGAGTAGAGAGATAGCTTAGCATAGTTTGGAGGGGAAGGAAAGTTTTCCTTTGAAAACTCTGTAAGAGATTGTTGTGAAAACTATCATAATAAAAAGAAGCTTTCATTGATGGTGAATTCGTCTTTGTTATGAGCAGCTAGCAAAATTTCTTCACCCCTTCTGCTTCAAGTAGCTTAAATTAGAGTAGTTTTCATTTTCATGCAAGTAGATGTTAATCATGGATTGTGGAATTTATTCAAGGCAGCCTTGTTTTAATCCATACCACTAGCAGCTTGCTGATGGCAAGTTTGCCTTGTGTGGTCAACTGGAAAACCTTACAAGCTTAAGTTCGGTTATAATTCACATCTTGGCATGGATTGCCTTGATGGTGTCTTTATGTTGAATTGTGACTTAAACATTCGTTGCCGCTCCCTTGAAGATTGCGCCGACTTTGTGTGAGTTGTCCAACGTGAGGCGAAGCAAAGTTTGGTTGAGGTCTGCTGAGATTGATCCCATATTCCTCCTTAGGATAGAACTTAGATCTTCTAAACCTTGCACTCTTTTAATTTCAGTACATTTCTGGTTAGTCTTAGGAAAAATGTACCTCATTGCTAAATCATCCGTATTGCACAAATCCCCTTCCAATCATTACCTTGTTGTCAGCTGCAAGCCTTTTGAACAATTGTGTAAGTCCCCTTGTGTAAACAACAAATCACAACTAACCGATTGAGGGTATTCCATAGCATTTTCGGAACCTTGGAGTTGAACATACAAACTTTCTTGCAATCTTAGCATACAAAATTCTTTGATCAAGAGAGAATGGAGTAGCCTTCAGATACTTTGTTCTGCTGATTGGTGCGGTCACAAAAATCACATCAACATGCAGCAGCGAACCAAGGAGGTGTACTGGTTGAGACAGCTTACCACTCAAGCAGCCACCCCCACTTCATCTATCCACCCACCTCTAGGGACGTCTTCTTGACCTTCCACTAAATTCCTTGTAGTGCTCCCAACTTTTGTAGTATTCGTCTGGGAAGACGACTTTTTTCTGGGGGGGATGATGTAGTTAGTGTAGTTAGTCAAATGTAAATAAAAGCAATAGAATAAATAAATAATATGTTTTGTTTTGAGAATTAGTCCCTGATGGTGATTAGTTGATCAGATGGTTGCCGACTGTTGGTGTCCTCAACCAACGTCGGCCAACTATTTATAGACCCAAATCAGATTTAATCAGGGACAAGCACAAACGCTACATATTGTAATGATTGCTGCCATATGAATATAATACCAATACATTGTTCTGTGCAATTTCTATGTGATTACTTTATTTTGTCAATGCTGTTTTGTAATTCCGTTTACTCTGTATTGCATTTTACCACGTAGTGAGTAAACATTTAGTACCGTTGCCTAAGTGAATTTGGCGATCACCCAAATGGGAGAATGGCATTATGATGGGGTAGCTGACTGAATAGTCGTACAAGCAAACGAGGAACGTGAAGACGCTCTGATGAAGATCTTTGTGGCCTATGGGAACTCTTGTTGAGGGACCACGTACTGAGGGAGGCTCTTAGGCAAGAGATCCCTCAGTCGGTCATCTGGGATAGACTGCACGTCAACCTAGAGGTTGACCATCTCCTCACTAGATTACCAAGGTTGTTGGCATGTCACTACATTATCCTGCAAGATCTTTAGGCCGGGAGGGATTAGGAACAAAGAAGACAATAGATACTACAATGGTATGAGGAGAGAAGCAAGCGGGAGGAGGAGGAACGAGATACAAGCCGAAGATGTACGTTTGGCAACTAAGGCTCGTATGATTGGCAATTAATGCCCGTACACCTCAACAAGGACAAAAACCAAGTACCGAGAGGGCAAGAAACTCCTGAGGAACAAGTACGAAGATCATTTAAGACTCAAGGAACAAGAGAATCGATGAAGGAGATTAAAACAAATCGCCGAAGGAGTAGATGAAGACTTGAATGAAATAAACCAAAATATCATGGAAGTATGCCAAAACCCTGGTGTAGAAAATGACGAAGGGAACTTCAAAACACCATTAGTACTAAATAAAGAAAAATTAAAATAAATGAAAATGAAAATGAAGTGACAGAAGAGCTTGAAAACAACATACACCGTATAAGAGAACTGTCCATATCTGACAACGAAGGGCTGAGGATTGGAAGATTTGAGCCTAAGACCCCAGGGTAGAGGGAGTACTGGAACGAACCCCAGGGGACTCAAGGTGTAGAGGACGTTGTTGATGTGATTTTTGTGACCGCACCAACACAGAATAAAGTTGCCAACGGCTACCCTATTCTCTCTTGATCAAAGTATCCAGGACGCTAAGATTGCGAGAAAGTTCGTACACTCAACTCCAAGGTTCCTTCTAGGTGTTGGATAGTCTTAGTTGGCTCGATGTGATTTGCTGGTATTTCAAGGGGACTTACACAATTGTTCATCAGCGGACAACAGACAACAGATTAAAGGGTTTCACGTGGTTCG
Organism: Sequoia sempervirens; assembly: GCA_007258455.2. Lineage (NCBI taxonomy): Eukaryota > Viridiplantae > Streptophyta > Pinopsida > Cupressales > Cupressaceae > Sequoia > Sequoia sempervirens. The sequence continues at coordinate 249,410,208 of VDFB02105785.1, read as the reverse complement.
AATGATTTGGTAGGTAAGTGCAAGTTTCCTAATACTAATCGGAAATGTACTGAATTTAAAATGGTTGTAGGGATAAGAAGGTTCTAATCTACTCTAAGGTGTGGGACATGGCGATCAATTCTCACAGACTTCAACCGGGCCTTGCTTTGCCTCGCTTTGGACAACTTCCACAAAACTGGTGCAATCTTCAGAGGAGTAATCAAAAGTATTTAAATCACGATTCAGCATGAAGACACCATCATAACGACGCATGCCAACATGTAAACCGTAATCGAAGTTAAGTTCACAATGTTCCAGTTGACCACGCAAGGCGAACCCACCGTCAGCGAGCCCGCTAGTGGTATCGATAAGCGAAGTTTTGTTCAAATCAAGCACCACATTCCACAATTACTAAGTACTTGCATGAAATGAAATCTACTTTACTTTAAGCTACTTCAAGATTCTACGTGAATTGGAAGGACGGAGAAGCCTCGCTAGCTACTCATAACAAATAAAAGATCACCATCAATGAAAACTCTTTTATTATGAAAGTGTTCACAACAACTTCTTACAAAGTATTCAAATGGAAGACTTTCCTTCCTTTTCAATCTAAGCTAAACTATCAAACTATGCTACCTTCTATTCTATCAATCTCTCTCTATTCCTTCTTTGCTATTCTAATTCCTAATGAGGTACAAATGAGGGGGAATGCCCCTTTATATAGCTGGCAAAGTCCAGTGGACGGCTTAGATTACAATCCGATGGATGGCCCAAATTGTGCCACCTCAGCCCTAACCCTAAAAAGAGGAGTGGAGTAATAAATGAACACTTTATGTCCACCATCCTTTAGAAGATTCCCGTCCATAGACATGTTCGCATGACTGCAAATTCGATGAGTCTGGTCGTCACTGCTTCAACTCCTTGAATGGATATGGCGGGCACATTCTTGATCTAACTTCAAGCCTGCAACCTCTTTCTCCTGCTCGACGATGATTTTCCTCCTTGATGTCGTTCTTCAACTTTGAAGTACTTGATGGTGACCATTAATGCTTGGGTTCTCATCTTTCCCTCCATCTTGAACGTGGAAGGATTCTTTCGTCTTGAACTTGAACATTTCTTCTCTGCCACTTGAGTTGGGCATATACTAGGTCTCAACACTTAGCCATTTCTTGCAACTTTTCTTCTTTCAAGGTTGAAATGTAGTCTTGGAGTACTTGCTCCATCTTCCTAAGTCATCACCTTGGCCTCGGTGCCCACCCTGCAAAACAAGCAAGGAGAAGAGCATTAGAACACTTCATAATATAAACTCACCTTACCTGATTTTCATGCCTCAACTCCAAGGTCTGAGTGATCTTTGGATTTGATAGGGTTCATTGTTTTATCTAGCCAACTTTGCTTTCTTCATGATTTTTCAACATCTGTAGGCTGGGCATATAACACTTGTGCATCATATCTCAATGCCTTAGACAAATGTCATCCTCCTCAAGGGTGTATTTAAGAGATGCATTTTTAAAATCATCTTTTGAAAGTGTTAACTTCAACTACATCTTCTTCAAGAAATTTATTTCACCAACTGAGGTGTTGACAACTTTGATTTTATTCATCTCTAGCTCAAGAAGACTATTTCCACGAAGAATTTGATCAAATTCACCTAGGCAATCAACTTCAAATTCATCATCCAAGGCATTTTATTTCAACAAGACATTTTATTCTTTCTGCCTTAGAAATTTTTTAAATTTCCCCCTTAGAAAATTCATCAATTGGGTGCCCATTGAAAATTTTCATCTTGAAGGCCTTGGCGAGCTGTGGAGAATTTTAAAATCACCTCCTTCTTGAAGACATTCGATACCCAGAAGAAAATTCCCTGCAGAAAGCAACAAATCCATGGGTCTACAAACGAAGGGGTACATTTAATTTTTTGAATTTTAACCCTAGAAAAATATTTTTCAATCAAATTTATTCTTATTCTTCACATTTGGGTGAATTTTCTTGCTCTGTCTTGACAATCTTCATCAACTTTGTGAAGCTGGCACCTTCCGACATATTCACTGCCAATTTTATTCATGCCTTAGTGAATTTCATCTCCTCTATCAAACTTAGGCGTATTTTCTCTAAGGAAGGTGGAATTTAAATATTAACACTTAGAAAAATTTTAAATCCTATGGCTAACACCTCAATATCCTTGGGCACATTTTACATATCAAGCAAGAATCAACGCTAGTCATAAGTCTTAACTTCATCTTGTATTTGGGCGCATTTTGCATACTGAGGTGGACTAAACACTTGGAAAATTTTCCAAGTTCATTTCTAACATGGGCGCATTTAGCCAATGGTGAAGGATTTAACCACGCCTTAGTCTTTTATCATCCATCTCACCTTGCACTTGGGCGTATTTAGCACATGGAGGAGAATCTAACACCAACGCCCTAGTAATTCTTCATCCATCTTCAAGATGGGCGCATTTCACATGTGTAGGAGGATTTACTTCACTTAACAACTTCACCCCATTTCACTTTCATCTTAGGCGCATTCAAAGGGTCAAAGAGGAAGTCAACTCTTTTGTCTTTTTCCTAGCCCATATGGGGGCATTTGGTACATGGTGAAGGAATTAACTTCAACGCCTTAAGTCTTGCCTTGACCTTTTTCCTAGCATGGGCGCATTTTGGGATAGGAGGAGGATAAACTCTTGTCTTAGAAACTTTCTCACCCTCCTTTTCTTCTTGGGTGCATTTTGAGGGTGGAGGTGGACTTAAATCCAGACTTAGAAATTTTTATCAACAGCTGAGCAAGGCAGGGCGCATTTGAGGGGTGGAGGAGGATATTTCATGCCTTAGAAACTTTTTCATCACCAGCCAAGATGAGGGTGCATTTAGGGGTGTCTGTAGGATAAACTTCAACACTTAGATTTTATTCCATCATCTGCTTGAGCTGAGGGCGCATTTAGGGGTAGGAGGTGGACTTAACTCCAACAATTAGGATTTTTCAACCTTCTACTAATCATCTTGGGCGCATTTGAGGGGGGTGAGCAGGACGAACTTCAGACTTGGAATTTTTTTTTCTTCACCAGCTTCAAGACAGGGCGCATTTTGGGGGTCAAGCAGGATTTGACTCAGACTCAAATTTTTTTTCTCACTTCTGCCAGCTTGAGGGCGCATTTTAGGGGGGTGAGCAGGAAGTTCTTCAGACTTAGGCGTTTTTCATCTGCCAGCTCATGTGTTACTATATATAGTAAGTTCCAGGTTTTCCCTCTTCTGAAGCTTGGATTGGAATTCGCGCCACAGGATCTTCATGATCTGGGTGATTTGTTCACACTGCCATCTCGAGCTGACTTGCCATTTATAGCATGTTTCTGAAGGTGCTTTACTATTTATAGTAACTGCTCAGTTTCATGACTTCCCCTACTCCGTTTGACTTGAAATTTGGATGGTGTGACCCTCATCGGTAGACTTGCCCATTCACATTGGTGCCTGTTGCTGACTTACTATTTATAGCCTGTTTTAGAAGTGGATTACTATAAATAGTAAGTGCTCGCCTTCAAATTTTACCAGTGGATAGCTTGAAAGATACCGATTGCAGTGGGATACACCGGTTTTCGAAAATTATGGCATTTTACCCCTCATTTTGGGTCTTGAAGCTAGAAACCCTAATTTGACTTGCATGTCGATCAAATGACCTCTGTTTGACCTCGTTTTTGTTGCACTTTGCTCTGTTTGTGGTACTGAGGTGCTGGGTAGCTATTAGAATGATCTTGCTAAAAATAGTAAGTCTCTGAAAAGTGATCATCTTGCCTTGCATGTCACATCACTGTGTAGCTCTTGAAAAACCCATAAAGAATAACCTGACATGCGTTGAAAAGCTTTGCATGCAAACCCTAAAAATAGCCTCTGAAGACGGCTCCTGAAAAAGTCCTGATCCTGGTTTGCATGTTATACCACTGCGAAGCCCTCGAAAAACCCACAAGGAATGTTCAGACATGCGAAGAAAATTTCAACATGCAAACCCTAAAAATAGCCTCCGAAGGCTGAGTACTGAAAGTCATCATCTCGTTTTGCATGTTATATCACTGCGTAGGTCTCAGAAAACCCATAAATAATCTTCAGACATGCATTGAAAAACTTTGCATGTAAACCCTAAAATTAGCTCCTGAAGGTGAACTTGCTAAAAATAGAAAGTTGTTGGAAATCGATGAAATTTAGCTGGGAACCTATTGGAAGCTTACTCACTGTAGTGCCAAGCTCAAATTTCAACTTATTCCCTCCATTTGACTTCAAATTGACTAGAAAAGTACAAACCCTAAATCTCAGACTTAGCCAAAATGTTACATTCAAGCTCAAAGATGGGCACATCTCAGAAAGGTAAACAACAGAGAGAGAGAGAGAGAGAGAGAGAGAGAGAGAGAGAGAGAGAGAACCAAAGCCCAAAGACGAGGAATTGAGCAAAAATTAGGGGGTCCCCATTTTGAATGGGGTGATGTGTGAAAAGGTCACAACAGACGCTAACAGAGGATGTGGGGAAGACTTGTATGTGGTGGAGAGTGCAAGTGATGCTTGGAAGTTATAGGAGAACTAGTCTAGTCAGGTCCAATGCACAAGGAGGGCATCAGGGAAGGATGGTGACTCTGCTAGCCAAGAGGCAGAAGCTGCCAAAATTCATGGGGAACGGGTCAGAGGATCTAGTACGACACAGTAAGACGTGTGAGACGATATGGATAGAAAACAGATAGGACGACGAGAACTACTGGTTGAGAGCATTGCCAACAACACTGAGGGGCGTAGCCATCGATTGGTACAACGAACTTGATGTAGCCCACAAACTATCATGGCAAACGTTGAAGAAGGCATTCCAAGATGAATTCAAACTCCTTAGGGACAATAGTGAAATCATAGCAGAAATCGACAATATGAAGCAAGGGAAGCACGAGAATGTGCGAACCTATAACCGTAGACTCAAAGAAATGTTGGGAAAATTTGAGACCTAGCCGGTCGACGGGCTAAAGAAGCGATGGTTCATCTAAGGGTTGCTCCCATTGCTCAGAAAAAAGAAAGAAAGTCGTACCTTCGTTGTTGTATGCCGAAGTGTACAATCAAGCATTGGATATAGAGAGTGAAAACAAAACATCCTCTTGAGGGAAAAGGAAGATGAACGACGAGGATAGTATGGACGACAATGACGGTGAGTTCGAGACTGTACAAACATTGAGGAAGGACATGATGAGAATGATGAAAGAATTTGAAGGCCGACAAGGAGAGTACGAGGGAAGCCGGAGAACTGTGGTGTACGGATTGCAAGGAGGAAGGTCACATAAAGGAAAACTGCCCGAAGAAGCTGTTTTGCGATATCTGCCAAGTGATGGGACATTCCATCAAGGAATGCCCATACAACCTAAAAACAAGGAGTACGTAAGTGCTATTCACAGGAGAACAGTCAACCCCGTTGAATACACCATTGAAGTCCTAGCACAATAGCAATGCATCCCCTAGAGGTTATTGAAGCAATAGAAGTCCGGGAAGTAGAATACAATATGACAACAAAGGTCGACCCATGATACAATACCAGAAGTTGAACGAATGGGGCCACTTCGCCAAGGAATGCCAAAATGGTCAAGGTTCAGGAGGAAGACTGTGCAAGTGGTGTGGACCAAGTGATCATAAAGACAACGAATGTGAAATGTCCCACCATTGGTGAGATATCAACTAACTGAAACTGACTGAGTGTTTGCTTGTGTTTTCAAAGTTTCATTTTGTTTTGCATTTACAAATAAGAGTTTGCTATGAAATATGAAAGATATATGTATGAACAAATTGCAAATTGACAAACTACTCTAGCAGATATTATATATGTATTCAAATCAGATTTAACATTGCAACACTTTCACAAGAATCTCATACCTGAAAGCTGAATACACAATTATTGCATTTCTGAAAATTAATAGCAGAAGCCAAGAAAACCCTCTTTATGGCTGCCTTGCTTAAATGATAGTCTTCTCCACTGTGGAATGCTTGCTGAAAGATATCCTTCACAGAAACACCAAGAATGAGCCAACGGTTGCAGCCAAAACCTAATCGCTTCTCTTCTAGAATCCACACGCCCTAGCCAGCAGAAGTACGACTTCAAAGAATGGTACGACCAGGTCTGAAGAAGGTGATGTGACAGCGATGAAATGCTAATTAATGACTGGCAATAATAATAAATCCTGGTAACTTTTGAATTGTGCAATATCCTTTGATGTTTCTTGAAATATGTGTCTGATGGTTCTTTGAACAATTTGAAATCTGCTCTTCAAACCCTTGTAAACTTCTGAGGTTTTCACTCCAAATAAGCACAATGTGACTTTAGAAGCAAAGCCACCTAAAACAACAACCCTTGGATGCCATCTCACACCTCTAGGTTGCTCAAATTAGAGAGAATGGGCATTCTCCATGATCAAATTGAAGAAGAAACCCTAGTTTTCTCCTCACAGCCAAAGCTTCACATATTTCATAAGTGTTGAATCAACAATGAATAATGAATTTGTTTTTTTGAGTGCCTTTTATATCACCTCCATAGTGGCACGACCTCCAAGGCATTTTAATCATTAAAGCTTATTAAAATATTTGCTTTTGTTTCTTTTATAATATCCTTCACTCGGGCGCTCATCAATGTCACTTTATAATTTGATTTTATGACATTAAATAAACCTTTATAATAAGGTCAATAAGTCATTTAATATTATTCACTTTTATAATTAATTAATTACTATTAAAGTATCACTTTAATAATAATTAAATACCATAACTCAAGCAATAAACATCATTAATCAATTCCGTTAGTGCTAGGAGGTAGCCCAACGATTCCTCTGCTCACCAAGGTGCCTTACTATAAATAGTAAGGTTGGTCCCCAACGTCCCACTGACTTACTATAAATAGTAAGTATGCATAAACGGAGCTAGAAACCCATGGAGATGATCACCTCTGAATATGCCAATGAATTGGAGGAGAAAACACTAACAAATGCCATCCGAAGAACTCATTAACACCCACAAAAGGCCCTCTAATCACCATTATCATAGGCTAATTTGCAAAAGGCACTCTAATCTCCTGCTGATGCCTACGAGGAGCCAATCATAGGCTAATCCGTGAAACTCTGATGCTTGCTAAAAAGGGGACATTACAGTCTGCCCTCCCGAAATTGCTTGTCCCAAGCAATCTCAACTGAGAAGAAAACACCATTCCACCTGCATCCCAAGGAAAGAACTGTGGAATGTCCCTCAAGTCTCCAACTAACTCCTGTAGCACTAGCATAAGCACAATTGATAAAACACAATAACCAAGGTCAATCCCTGTATCATGTGTCTCAGAAGTATGGTCATTAGGAAGAAGCAATTCAAGAAACTGGCATGGTTTGCTTCTCTCATCTGCGCAAGGAAATACATCATACCAACTGTCCAACTCATGCGCACAAGATTTGTGCATCGAAATCAAATCATTTACAAGTGGGTCAAAGGTGAAATTGTATGCACTTTGCACAATGTACACACTGTGAAACTCATCAGTAAGCCCTATCTGGAATCCTGATGCACAAGAAGGATCCCAAACCAACCTGTAGATTGCCCAACCATGCTCATCATGTCTGTGATCAACTACCTCAATGTAGAGCAATCTACCAAACAAAAGAATCCCTGGATCCCATAACCAGAATGGAAGTCTGCCATACACGTCACCTGCCGACTTCCATTGCACTATTGTTATAATCTTCACCACGTTGAGAGTGGTGAAGCAACTCTATGGAATCCAACTGCATTGACGTGCCAAACCTGTCACCACCGAGATCCAAACACAACATAGCCTCACATCCATCCTCTGCCAATCTCCTATAGAAGTATGAGTGTCCCCCATAGGTGTCGAAAACGGTGTAACAAATCCTCTTGGGTTTCTAATATAAAATAGATCAACACCCTCTAGACTGGAAATCCAACCTATGGGGATGCTTACCAAACTACCAGGATTATAGGGTGCCAAAGTACCAACCTTATGCCACTCTCCAATGCTAAGGAGATGATACAACTCTCCTCCAAACTCCCAAACAACTGCTGCCCTCCAAGGATAATGAAAGGAAATCTTGTCCCCTTTAATAAAGCAGCTGTCCCCTACCAACTAATGGAGTGGAACTCCATCACTATGGGCTGAACTAACATTGTCATCATGCTCATTGAAACCACAACTTCCCAGTAGCCACGCCTCCAATGGAATTTTCTAAAACATGGAAGTTGCAAACTCTGCCATGGATGCATTTGCATGATGAAAATTTGATCTTAGACCCTGGAAACAACCATTTGGAAATAATAGAGTCGGATACCCGCAATCCCTAGTTCCATTTTTTGGAGATGGTAGCACTTCATCCCACAATGGATAATATGAATCTCGAGCCAACCCACACCTACGCATCATCAAGTCATCTTTGTGCGGACTAAAGGAGAAGTGATGAGCACTCCTTACTATTCAGTCAAGATAGAATGCACCTACTTCCATCAATGGTTGACTGGCATAGTCATGGGGAATGCACTCTTCATCACTCTCATCATCTGAATCAGGAGGTGGCTCACGTCTCCGATCCTGAATGGCTAATTGGGTAGATGCTTTGCAAGTACTCTTTGCATACCCAATAGCAAAGTGTCTATCAGATAGCAACTGTAGGTAATCTGATTTTATTCCCTCCAAAGCGTGCCTGATAGCTCGCAAGCTTCGAATAGAAGTTCCGGTCGAGACCCCATACGGTCTCTCCTCAAATTCTGCTGACCAAAGGAGGTACTCGATGAACTTATGTGTGCAATCAAAATGAGATAAGGTTTGGTCGACCTTCTTTCCATTGACCTTCAGCTGATCCTTCCATCTTTGTAACTCATTAAGTTGTTCACAATCAGTTGTATGGGATGAAATTTCTAATTTGCTTCCAGGAAAGGGAAACATATTAGCATGGAAACCAATTTCCCCACTAGATGATACCCTGCATTCCTCCTGTAAAGAAGATGGGACAACGTTGTGATTGAACACACAACTCTGTTGAATCCACCGCTTCATCACAAGACCTGTCAATAACATTCTCTGCATCACGTGAAATGGGTTCATCATCAGGAACACCTATTGCCACATACTGTTCCTTGCTAAACTCATCCGATGTACTCATCCCATGGGTGTCACCTGCACGTGTAAATGAAATGGATGTCTCCACATCCTAAATATGCACATTACCACAATTCGTGGATGTATGCTCATCACCAATGGCTGCCATAGATGGCTGAATTGTAGCTATAGGTGGTGAAGACCGCACCAAACTCAACTCCACGGTAAGCTCATCAATTTGAGACTCTGACTCTTGAAGGGCCAATTGAGTGCTCCTCAAAGAGTCCATGGTGACTTCAAGCTCATAGGTGAGCTCATCAACCTCCTCTTCTTTCCCTTTTAGTGCATCATAATAGATCCCATCAAGCATGAGCAGCTGATCTCTGTCTGATAATAGCTGTAGGTAATTGTTTTTTATTACCCCCAATGCATCTCCAAGTGCCTGAAACTCTGCAAGGGAAAGTTCACTATCGAAGTGCTCATGTGTTTCTCGAGTCTTCCAACAACAGTTTGCCAACAACTGCTGAGCAACAATGGCTGTAGCAATCATGCCTTCACTCACCTTCAATTGCCCTGCCAAATGATGAGACCCCTGAGACATATCCTTTCCACACAAAATTTCTGATTTATAATCAACACTATGATATGATGTTGAATCACCATCATAAACCGAATGGAAAACATCATCATGTGTGCTATCAACATTGCACACACCCACATCAAAAGTACTGGTCTCAAGATCCTCATAGGATAGCTCAAATGAAATGTTAGAGGCTGCTGATTTGACATCCTCACTGTTCATTTTCTCTTCCGGAATAGAAGCATATACATCTGAAGAACTATCCTAGGACCTATCAATCTTACCCGAACTTTCTGATTTTAGATCAGCGTCATGCAACACAATCTGATTTGTTTTCATGGCTGATCACAACTCCATTAGTGTTGGTAATGTCATCCTGGGGTTCTACCAAACCATCATCATGATATAAGGCTTTCTCATCATCAACTACTTCAGATTTGAGCCCTTCTTCCACCAGCTCCTCATTATCTTTCCCAATATGTTCATCAATAGGAGTTGACCCATGTAGTGTCTCACACTTTGAACCAAACTTGTTGCTTGCTGCAACTCCTTTCCCATGATCACCTGCAGGCTGAAAAACACTTTGAAGTAATTCTTTTTTCTTATCCTTTCGTTAAGATTTTGTAAACATCCTTAGAAGACCTTGTTGCATTTCCGGATCCGTCATCAGATCATACAAGCTCTGCATTAATTCAATCATGGATTTATCTAAAGCCATCTTTCCTTTGTTCTGAATTTTAATGACTCACCCAACAGGATGGCAGGAAACCGCTATGATACCACTGAAATGTCCCACCCCTGGTGAGATATCTACTAACTGAAACTGACTGGGTGTTTGCTTGTGTTTTCAAAGTTTCGTTTTGTTTTGCATTTACAAAGAAGAGTTTGCTAGGAAATATGAAAGATATATGTATGAATAAATTGCAATTTGACAAACTATTGTAGCAGATATTATATATGCATTCAAATCAGATTTAACATTGCAACACTTTCACAAGAATCTCATACCCGGAAGCTGAATACACAATTATTGCATTTTTGAAAATTAATAGCAGCAGCTAGGAAAACCCTCTTTATGGCCACCTTGCTTAAATGATAGTCTTCTCCACCGTGGAATGATTGTTGAAAGATATCCTTCATTGAAACGCTGAGCATGAGCCAAAGGTTGCAGCCAAAACCCAATCGCTTCCCTTCTAGAATCCACATGCTTTAGCCAGCAGAAGTACAACTTCAAAGAATGGTATGGCTAGGTCTGAAGAAGGTGATGTGACAGCGATCAAATGCTAATTAATGACCAGCAATACTAATAAATCCCGACAACTTCTGATCTGCACAATATTCTTTGATGTTTCTTGAAATATGTCTCCAATGATGGTTCTTTCAATAATCTGAAATCTGCTTTTCAAACCCTTGTAAACTTATGAGATTTTCACTCCAAATAAGCACAATGTGACTTCAGAAGCAAAGCCACCTGAAACAACAACCCTTGGATGCTATCTCACACCTGTAGGTTGCTCAAATCAGAGAGAATGGACGTTCTCCATGATCAAATTGAAGAACCCTAGTTTTCTCCTTACAGCCAAAGCTTCACAAATTTCATAAGTGTTGAATCAACAATGAATAATGAATTTGCTTTTATGAGTGGCCTTTTATATCACCTCCAAAGTGGCACGACCTCCAAGGCATTTTATTCATTAAAGCTTATTAAAATATTTGCTTTTGTTTCTTTTATAATATCCTTCAGTTGGGTGCTCATATCAATGTCACTTTATATTTTGACTTTATGACATTAAATAAACCTTTATAATAAGGTCAATAAGTCATTTAATATTGTTCACTTTTATAATTAATTAATTATTATTAAAGTATCACTTTAATAATAATTAAATACCATAACTCAAGCAATAAACATCATTAATCAATTCCATCAGCGCTAGGAGGTAGCCCAATGATTCCTCTACTCACCAAGGTGCCTTGCTATAAATAGTAAGGTTGGTCCCCAATGTTCCATTGACTTACTATAAATAGTAAGTATGCATAAACGGAGCCAGAAACCCATGGAGATGATCACCTTTGAATAAGCCAATGAATTGGAGGAGAAAACACTAACAACTGCCATCTGGAGAACTCACCCACATAAGGTCCTCTCCAATTTGTTCTGTGCAATGTATTTCCATGAGTGTTCTTTAATTGCCTATGTTCTGTGAATTACCTAGTTTACTCTCGTAGTGCGTTGTAAGTACCCAGTGAGTAAACACATATCAGCATATCTCATTACATATTGGCGTACTTTTAATTGAGCTAACATTGTAACATTGGATGGTAGTACTGCCAATGAGTTTATCTTAAATATTGCTGATACTTACCCCACCAAATAAGTGGCCTTATTGTATTCGCTCACCACTTGAAAGTGGAAAAAGCTTGTTTTAATGCTTTCAAATATTGTATAAGTTTTCTTACTGAAAAGTGAAAGTGCCTTTGTAATTCCCATTGAATAAGTGGATGTTTACTCCTTTCAATATTGCTTATGCATCCCACTGAAAAGTGCCTTTGTAAACACATATCAGCATAGCTCATTACATATTGGTGTACTTTTAATTGAGCTAACATTGTAACATTGGATGGTAGTACTACTAGTGAGTTTATCTTAAATATTGCTGATACTTACCCCACCGAATAAGTGGCCTTATTGTATTCGCTCACCACTTGAAAGTGGAAAAAGCTTGTTTTAATGCTTTCAAATATTGTATAAGTTTTCTTACTGAAAAGTGAAAGTGCCTTTGTAATTCCCATTGAATAAGTGGATGTTTACTCCTTTCAATATTGCTTATGCATCCCACTGAAAAGTGCCTTTGTAAACACATATCAGCATAGCTCATTACATATTGGTGTACTTTTAATTGAGCTAACATTGTAACATTGGATGGTAGTACTACTAGTGAGTTTATCTTAAATATTGCTGATACTTACCCCACCGAATAAGTGGCCTTATTGTATTCGCTCACCACTTGAAAGTGGAAAAAGCTTGTTTTAATGCTTTCAAATATTGTATAAGTTTTCTTACTGAAAAGTGAAAGTGCCTTTGTAATTCCCATTGAATAAGTGGATGTTTACTCCTTTGAATATTGCTTACGCATCCCATTGAAAAGTGGTAATTGGCTGGCTTGCTGCTTGACGCTTTCCCTTTAGTTGCTGCTTTTAGTTTAATTGTAATTTTGACTCCGTATGCTCTCACTTTGCCCATTCCGGGATTTGAGCGATTAGTGATCAAAAAGTAGAAAGGAAGATGTTATGCACCTCATTTGCAGTTAAAGCTAACATTTTCAATTTTCTTTTAGGGATCTATATTACACCAACACTCACTAAATGCCAAAAAATAATAATTGAAGTGCTAATAATAGGTTTTCCATAATAGTTAGTGCAACATCTTTGTATCTGTATAATTTTTTGCCTTTATGAAGTACAACAATTTTTAACTAACTTGTTACCAGATTCTCGACATGGCTTTATTGCCTATTCCCAGATCTGGCACTTTGCCTATTCTTTCATGTACCTCTTCTATATTTTCAATCTGAACTAAAGATGAAAAAGCCAGTACAAACTACAACCTCATATGGCAACACTTGAGTTTGTAGTTGTAAGAACCCTTGTTCTCCCTGTTATGAAATTTCTTTTGATTGAAGCTTTGAGAGTGATGGCTCTACACCTGTTGGTTCTTTTTAAGAATCTTTTTTATGTTATTTTTAATTTTAAAGTGTGTTCTTTCAGACTAAACAGAAGTTGCAGGAGTTTTCAATTTTTTGCAATGTGTGATGCTAAAACAGTACAATATTGAACATGCATTTCAAACCCATAAAATATACAATAGATATGGAGAAAATATCAAAGACCCAGTTCATGAAATTGAATGCCATGAATTATTATAACTTACCCACATGAAAATAAGCAACTTGTATCAATGCTGTGGCTGAACCAGCAATAAGGTATGGCGCCCAAGTCTCAAACCCTCAACCAAAATTTGCAAATCGTATTATCTCCACCATTGTAACAAGGAAAATGCCCTTAGCAAAATAGCCTCCCAAAATAGAGGTGAAAGCCCTCAAAAAAGCCAAGCGCTTCACTCCAGGAAGAAGATGCCAAGCTCAAGGAGGAGGTATGGTTGGAGCAGCAAGAGTACGGCCTTCAAAGCACAAAATAAGCAATATAAATACAACCCTCAATGTAGTTCAACTCTATCAAGAATGATATGCCAGTAAACCCTTCAAATATTTCTTCAATCTGCTCAAACTTGACTCTTGAATGAAGCCAATTGTAGAAGCAACTTCAGCTGATAGTTCCACAGCCTCAGTCTGCTATTACAATGAAGTAGCTATGCTCTCCAATGTCGATATGCCAAGAAATTGCAGAAAAAATTGTCTCTGTTCTTCCCCAAATGCCAAGAAGTCATGAATATGAAAATATCAAATGCCAAGAGAGAGGTTCGAACTTCTTTTTGCCTCCTTATATATACTTTCCTCAAAAGTGCAATTTTCATTGTTGCCCTAAAATCACTTAAAATAATATAATTTGGCACTTTAGCTTTTAAAATAAATATTTCCTCAAGGCAGCATAAATATAACCCCTCTCAAAAAGTCGACCACTTTGCCTTTTAAAAATATTTTAAAATGTTATTAAGTTGCACTTTTCAAAAGATTAAAATATCATTAAAAATATTAATTATTATTAAAGTGAAACTTTAATAATAATTAGATGTCATAACTTAGGCAAAACACCTTATTTCTGCAAACCAACTGAAAACCAAAGTCGACATTGATAAACCCATCTCAGTCAGGTGCCCTGCTATAAATAGTAACCCTGGTAAAATGACTTACTATAAATAGTAAGTATGAGAAACTTGTTGATGTGTTTTTCGTGACCGCACCAACGCCGAATAAAGTCGCCAATGGCTACCCTATTCTCTCTTGATCAAAGTATCCAGCACGCTAAGATTGCGAGAGAGTTCGTGCGTTCAACTCCAAGGTTCCTTCAATGCAAATAGTCTCAGTTGGCTCAATGTGATTTTGCTGGTATTTCAAGGGGACTTACGGAATTGTTCGGCAACGGAGAAAGGAATTCAAATGCTCGAAAGATTTGTCTATGAAGCGTGGGTTTCCTATTCTAACCAGAAAGTACTGAATTGAAATGGTGTAAGGTTTAGAGAGCCTAAATCTATTCTAAGTGTGGGATATGGAGCTCACCTTCAGCAAACTTCAACCAAACTTCGTTTTGCCTCACGTCAGACAGCTTCCGCGGAGTCGGTGCAATCTTCAGGGGAGATGACTAAAGATGTTCAAACCACCACTTGACATGAAGATACCATCACAACGACGCATACCATCATTCAAACTGTGATTGAAGTTAGGTCCACAACGTTTCCAGTTGACCACACAAGGCGAACACACCATCAGTGAACCGCTAGTGGTATGGATAAGCGAAGCTTGCTTAGATCAAACACCACATTCCATTATTACTATCTACTTGCATAAAAATGAAATTATGCTACTTTATGCTACTTGAAGTAGAAGGGACGAAGAAACCTCGCTAGCTATCCATAACAAAGACGAATTTCACCATCAATGAAAAGATCTTTTATTATGAAAGTTTTACACAACAATCTCTTGCAAAAGTTTTCAAAGGAAAACTTTCCTTCTTCTTCAACTACACTACCAATCTATACTAAGCTACTTCTAAGTTGTCCCTCTACTCTATGTCTATCGTCTAACTCTAAGCTAATCCATTACAAATGAGGGGGGATGCCCCTTTTATAGCTGGCCAAGTCCAATGGATGGCTTAGATTACAATCGGCTGTATGGCCCAGATTGTGCCACCTCAGCCCTAAACAAGATTCACCCTAAAAACTGCCACCAAGAGGAGTGGGGTAATAAATGAGCCATTAATGTCCATCATCCTTCTAGAAGATTCCCTCTTTGAAACGCGTTCACACTGTTCTTTTTCTTGACTGCAGACTTGATCAAATAAATTCAACTACAGGCATGTTCTCGATCTAACTTCAAGGCGACAACTTCATTCTTCTGTTTGATGATGATTTTCAACACTTGGGTCTTCATCTTTTCTTTTATCCTGGACTTAGAAATATTTTCTTGTCTTGAACTTAAACATTCAACACTTAGCCATTTCTTCCAAGTACTTGCTTCATGATTCCAAGTCATTATCGTTTGGTTTCGATGTTCCTCCTGCAAAACAAGCAAGGAGAAGAGCATCAGAACACGTTATAATATAAATTCACTTTACTTACCTGATTTTCATGCTTCGATCTTTGAGGTTTGAGCAATCTCCGGAACATTTCTTTTATAGCTTTTCAACACTTGCATGCCAACTTGACGCCTTCATCCTAATATTTGAGTTCCACTTTAGCTTCACATTCTTCTCAGCACCCTTCAACTTCATAAATTTATCTTCAGCAACTCATCCACTTCAAAAAAAATTTCTTCAGTAATTCAAGTTTCAGAAATTCTCAAATTGCAGCCACAATGTGAATTAACTTGAGCTTTAGCAACTAACAATTCTTTTCCTTCTTCAAGTTGAACTTCTTTACCACCTCAGCCACAAACTTTCCTCTGCAATCTCAACCTCAAAGCTAGAGTCAAACTTCTTTAGTTGGTGGAGAAAAAGAATAAACTTTCAGCCTATATAGGCAAGTCAAATTCTGGAAGAAAGCTAAGTTTAGCTAAGTCATTAAACCTCCACTACTTCACAATAGGAATTCGAATTTCCCTCCCTCTGGCAATTTTGACACTTGTCACTTGGCGGCTGGAATCTTGACTTTCTAAAAATTCAAAGGATTCATCTTGACTGGCGTACTTAGCACTTAAATTTATTTTCACTTCAAATTCACTCTTAAAGAAATTTAATTCACCAGCTGAAGCTCTGACAATTTAATTTTATTCACCTCTGACTCTGGAAAATTCATCTCACGAAGAATTCGATAAAAATCATCTAGGCATTTTACCTTCGAAAACAGATTTTATTCACTTTGCCTTAGAGAAATTTTTTAAATTTTCCTTAGGAAAATTCATTATTTCAAGTGCCAATCGAAATCTCCATCATGATAGCCTCGACGAAGTGTAGAAGACACCAAAATCAATTCCTTGTCGACAATCTTCAATACCCAGAAGAAAATTTCTTTCAGAACTTGTCGAATTCATGGGTATACAACGAACGGGTTTGTTTAATTTTCCTGAATTTTGAACCTTAGAAAAAGTATTTTCACCAAATTTAATTCATTTCTTCAACTCCAGGCGCATTTCCTTGCTTTGACTTGAAATTTTTTAATTATCCTTGTGAAGCTGACATCTTCTCGACGTATCCACAGCCAATTTTACTCATTCCTGAGAGAATTTCATTACTCCTTCAAGTTAGGCGTATTTTCTTCTAGAGGTGGAATTTAAATATTTATACTTAGAAAAATATTCTATCATTTCATCACTAGCTTGGGTGCATTTAAGCTTTTGTCCTGCCACTTGCAAACACTTAGAAAATATTCCTTGACTTCAAATATTTCTTGACTTCTCATCTTGGGTGCATTTTCAGGGTCATACTTCCATTTTTTCATACTTAGAAACTTTTCTATCCATCCTTTTCAAGGGCGCATTTTACCCCTTGTACTTCTATTTTGAACACTTAAAACAATTTTCTAACCTCCTCCAGGCTAAGGCGCATTTAGTACCTCACACTTTCAATTCTCAAGACTTAGAAAGTCATCAAGTGGTTAAGGCGTATTCTACCACTCCTTCCAACTGGTGACACTTAGAATAATTCCAGCACCTCTCCCTAGGCCAAGGCGCATTTCACACCCTCTTGTTGTGACTTATTCTCCGTGTTGTTGGATGATGTTGAGGTACACTCTTCATTTGGTGCTAAAAATGTTTGTGTGACATATTCAATCCATCCTTTGTCTTTGAAGAATCCATATGGTAGTATTGGTAATCCAAGGCGACATTTGGCGAAGTTGATGGCTTCTTCACATGTTGTGCAAGTGAACTCTGGATGAGGTGCATTGTGAATCCGACACCAACGAGGGAGCAAGGCACCCTTCAAGCAAACATTGCCAAGTTCCAACTGATTTTGGATCGTAAGTATGAATCTTGCGAAGGCTTCATCCACAACTTCTGGAATGCTATAATCATCAGGTTCTGCATCCAATACTCCTGGCTTGGGGACATCCCAAAAGAAAATTTTCCCTTGGAGAACAAGCTCTATCCTTGAGAGGAATGTTAAGCAACTAATTTCTTCGTGCTGGGAGGTCTCATGAATTCGACATCTTTTTGGCAAAGCAAACTTAGACAAATTCCCGGGGTGCAGCTGTGCATTCAATCTTTCTTGGATCTGAACAATATCTGCGAGACTGTCTTGAGGGCAAGAAATATGCCCATTTTTTTGATTTTTTTTTGAATTTTTCAACTTTTCACTTTTTTTGGATTTTTTGACATAAGAGAGATCTAACATATCTCTGATTTGGCACTTCAAATCTCATTCTGGTTCCTGCCAGCCTCTGGAACAATTCAATGCTCGCCCTCCTTCTAGCGCCAATTCTATTTGACTTGAAATTTGAATGGCATGTTCCTCATCAGTAAACTTGCCTGTTCACACCGGCGCTTGCTGCTGGTTTACTATTTTTAGCCAGTTTCTGGAACGCCTTACTATAAATAGTAAGTGCTCCGATTGCCTTCAAATTTTACCGGTGGATAGTTCGAAAGATGCCAATCGCAGTGGGATACACCGGTTTTCGAAAATTCTGACTTTTTACCCCTCATTTTGGGTCTCGAAGCTAGAAACCCTAATTTGCCTTGCATGCATATCAAATGACCTCCGTTTGACTTCGTTTTTGTTGCCTGTCCATCAATTTGTGACTCTGAAGTGCTGGGAGGGAGCTGTCGGAATGCACCTGCTAAAAATAGCAAGTTCCTGAATAAGTGATTATCTTGCTTTGCATGTCACATCACTGCATAGGTCTCGAAAAACCCATAAAGAATATACATGCAAAGAAAACCCTGACATGTAAGCCCTAAAAATAGCCTCGTAAGGCTGAACTCTGAAAGTCCTTATCTCACTTTGCATGTTATACCATTGCGAAGGTCTCAGAAAACCCAGAAGGAATCCTCAGACATGCACCGAAAAACTTTGCATATAAACCCTGAATTTTGCTCTGGAAGCTAAACTGCTAAAAATAGACGATCATTCATTTTGGCTCAAAATTTGCAGCTGAGTAGCCTGACATGTTCTGGATGCAGTGTGACTAAGAGAACTTCAGAAATGCTGAAGGAACGCCCTGAATTGCACACTTACTAAAAATAGTAAGTCGCCAGAATTTGATGAAATTTAGCTGGGAATCTTGCTGAAAGCACACTGACATCAATGTTAATCTCAATCTTCAATTTATTCACTTCATTTGACCTCAAATTGACGTGAAGGAATCAAACCCTAATTTTATAGACTTAGCCAAAATCTCATGTTTAAGCTCATAGACGATCGCATCCTGGAAAGACAGACGAAACAAAAGAGAGACAACAGGAAAACAAACCAAAATCAAAGCCAAAAGACTGAAACGAAGCAAAAATTAGGGGGTCCCCATTTGCAATGGGGCGATGTGTGAAAAAGGTCACAACAAAACTGAGCTCTGAATCCCCTGCAAAGGCCAACCCTGAAACTCCCTGAACTTTGGAGAAGAATAAAACCATCAAATGATCAAGTTTCTACCACAGAGACCCTCTATCCAATCCCATTAGCCTATGAGGGTCGACTAATAGGCTAATAGCACTGAAAACTGAAGTCTAGCTAGGAGGGGACATTACAGTCCGCCCTCCTTGAAATTGCTTGTCCCCAAGCAATCTTAACTCCGGATGTTGTAGAATCTCCTTGCTCTCCCATGTAGCATCCTCAACCGGCAAGTCCTTCCATATAATCAAATACTCCCTGATTATTTGTCTCCGCAACTGTCTCTCTCTAACATCCAAGATGGTCTCGAGTACTAGGATTAATTTCCCCCCATCATTGAAGGGTGGTAGAGTTGTGGAAGGAACAACATGATGTCCTAACGCCTTCTTGAGACGTGACACATGAAACACATTGCGTACCCTGCTATTTGCCGGTAACTCTAACTCATAAGCCACCTCGCCTACTTGCCTGATGATCCTGAAAGGGCCATAGTACCGTGGCTTGAGTTTCTCTGCACCACTCTTCCTGAGAGTGGACTGACGATAGGGCTGCAACATTAGATACACCATATCCCCTACCTCAAAAGTACGCTCAACTCGCTTCTGATCTGCATACTGCTTTTGTTGATTTTGTGCCTTCTGAATATTCTCACAAAGAGCTCTCATAATATCTTGATTCTCCTATAAAAGATCCCCAACGCTAGGCACTCTAC
Source organism: Sequoia sempervirens (assembly GCA_007258455.2). Classification (NCBI taxonomy): domain Eukaryota; kingdom Viridiplantae; phylum Streptophyta; class Pinopsida; order Cupressales; family Cupressaceae; genus Sequoia; species Sequoia sempervirens. Next base: position 249,390,124 of record VDFB02105785.1, on the reverse strand, counting down.
TGTCACTCAACAATAAGTCAAGAAAGCTAGGCGCTTCATAACCATACAAAGCCATAAACGGTGTCATCTGAATCGATAAATGGTAAGTGGTGTTATAGCAGTACTCACAGAGATAAATCCACTTTACCCATGCCTTTTGCTGCCCTGCAATATAATTCCTGAGATATCCCTCCCATTTGTTAACAATCTCTGTTTGACCATCCGTCTGTGGGTGGTAGCCGGTGCTCGGAGTGAGCTCAGTCCCACAAAGTCTGAATAGCTCATGCCAGAAATTACTCAAGAACTGACTATCCCTATCACTAACAATGCTCCGGTGTAACCCATGTAATCTGAATATCTCACGGAATAACAACTTTGCCACTTGTGTAGCTAAATATGTAGTTGTAATCAGAAAGAAATGACCATACTTAGTAAGCCGATCAACAACCACATAGATGTAGTCTCTACCTTGGGCTTTTGACAAGCCCATAATGAAATCCCTAGACAAGCATTCCCACTTCCTGTCAGGAATTGGAAGTGGCTTAAGTAACCCAGTAGGATAAGTGTGCTCCTGTTTATTTTGCTGACAAACATGACACTCTTTGACATACTGAAGAACATCTGACTTAAGACCTTTCCAAGTGAAACGTTCCCGTATCTGCCTGTAAGTTTTGAATAACCGAGATGCCCTGCCATGGGCACATCATGAAAGGCCCTCATAACTGTGCTCTTCATCTTCGATCTTGGGGTCAAGAAAATCCTCCCTTTGTAAATGATAAGATCATTTACAACTAAATACCTGCTATCCTGTATTGAACCCTCAACTATACTAGAAGCCCAAGAGTCTTTGGCATACTTAACTGTAATCAGATGCCTCCAATCCTCTGAAATCTCTATCATGGAGCTCAAGTGTGGTCGGCGAGATAAAGCATCAGCAACAACATTCTGAGTCCATTTGACATAAGCAATGTCAAAGTCGTATGACTACAATTTGCTGACCCACTTCTGCTGGCGATCATTGAGATCTCGCTGCCCTAGGAAATGTCTCAGGCTGTTATGATCCGTTCTAACACAAAATTTGCTGCCCACAAGATATTGCCTGAATTTGGCCAATGCATGCATGATGGCCAACATCTCCTTGTCATAAATGCTGTAGCTCCTCTTAGGTCCTCTAAGCTTCCTTCTCTCGAAAGCAATAGGATGCTTTCCTACATAAGCACCGTGCCAATACCCTCACTAGAAGCATCACACTGTAGCTCAAAGGGTTTAGTGAAATCTGGTAATGCAAGGATTGGCCAAGAAGTCATCAGCTGCTTAAACTTTTCAAAACACTCCTATGCGTCTAGAGTCCAAACAAACACCCTTTCTTTGTCAAGTCAGTAAGAGGTGCTGCATGACGTGAGTAACAATTGAAAAATCTGCGATAGAAGCCACACAAGCGCAAAAATCCTCTGAGCTAAGTAAGATTCTCAGGAGTAGGCCACTCAATGATAGCTCTGACCTTGTTAGGACCCATACGCACACTCTCTGCATTGATGATATGGCCTAAATACAACAACTCCGTCATGCCGAAATCACAATTGAATTCCTTGGCATACAAGGACTCCCTATCCTGAATACTCAACACTGTATCCAAATGGGCAATATGCTCCTCCCAAGTTCTGCTGTACACCAAAATATCATCGAAGAAGACTAATACAAACCTCTTCAGCTGTGGCTGAAAAACTTTGTTCATAGTGGACTGAAATGTAGCAGGGGCGTTGGTTAGCCCAAATGGCATAACCACAAACTCAAAGTGTCCATAATGACATTTGAAAGCTGTCTTCTCGATGTCCTGCTCTGTGACCTTGATTTGGTGATAACTCGATCTCAAATCTATTTTTGAGAAATAGCAAGCACCATGAAGCTCAGCAATCCACAAAATAGGGTATCTGTTCTTAATTGTTCTCTTATTCAACACCTTGTAATCAATGCACATCCAAAGTGTACCATCCTTTTTCTTCACCAAAACTACTGATGAAGCAAAAGGGGATTTGCTAGGTCTAATGTGCCCCATAGCAAGCAGCTCCTTAATTTTTTTTTAATCTCATCTTTCAGCTGCTTCAAATGCCTGTAAGGAGTGATTATCATGGGTTTAGCACCCTCCTCCAACTCTATGATGTGATCAATCCCTCTGTCTGGAGGTCTACCAGGTGGAATATCACTGAACACCTTCCCGTGCTTAATCTTGAACTTTTGGATGTCTAGATGATAATCTGGTTTTTGCTGCCCCTCTTGTGATGGCATCAACAAACACTCGGCTGCCCACTCAATCTGATCATGGCGCATGAGCCTTTGCATTCTCCTAAATGATATCATCCTGAAACTGCTATCTCTGATGGCTTTTAGAATATGAGTCTTCTCGTCCACCTTGAACTTCATCTCCATGTCACAAAGGTTAAGGGTGAACTCACCTATGTTATGAAGCCATTTCATTCCCAAAACCATATTTGTGTCTCCCATGTTTACCACATAAAAATCTGCCTTGAACTTAAAATTATTCAAACGCATAGGGAGGTTTGGAATCATCCTGTCACACTTAAGAGTGTATCCATCTGCAACCTTAACTCTTATACCTTCAAACTCCTTTGTCTGAATCCCACGCTTCTTAGCCAACCTAGCATCAAGGAAGTTATGTGTGGTACTAGTATCAAGCAATGTAATGATCTTCTGCCCAGCTAAGACTCCATGCATCTTGAAAGAGCCCTCCTGCTGTATGCTAGTTATACGTGCCTCTTGAAACTTCACTTCTACTTCGTTTACAACCACTTTTTTAGACTCCTTTGCCTCATGTTCAACCTTTTCAGCCCCTGCATCTTCAGGATTAGATTGCTGGTTTGATTTTTTGGACTCAGAATCCTCATAAAATGCCCACATTATTCTGTTAGCCTTGCCCTTAGGCCTCAACGGACAATCATGGTTTGCATCATAAGGACCTTTGCAGTAAAAACATAACTTTTTTCTTGCCCAAATCATTGAGAGTATCCTGGTCTAGAGGTGCTGCTGATTTGCCCTTATGGTCTGATTTTTCTGTTTTCTTGGGAAATGATTTGTTGTCTCTGTATGAAGAAGATCCTTTAGATGAAAACTTGTTTTGTGGGGCTGTAAGTTCCATACTTCTAGCCTTTTTCATTGCCTTCTGCAGCGTCGATAGGTCAAAAACTTTTATCCACCCTCTCAATGGTTCCAATAGGCCCTCCATAAATAGCACAACTAATCTCCTTTCTGATATATTAGGAAACATAACTGATAATTTTTGAAAGTCACCAATGTAACCCTCCAAACTCCCAACCTGTTTGAGCTGAGCCAAGTCCCTGAAATATGTTTCTGGATCCTTCTTATCAAAGCGTTCAACCAATTTATCAACGAATTCCTGATAAGAAGTGATGCGGTTATGCTACAACGTGACTATTCTATGGTAGCACCAATCATGGGCTGCTCTCTCCAAGTGTAAAGTGGCATATTTTATCGCATCCTCCTCCGCCATGGGTCGAAGATTCAAGAAGGTATCAAGCTTGTGAACCGAAGTTTGAGCTGCAACTGTCCCACTACCATCAAATGTAGGTAATGTAAGTTTGCTGGTGGCATGTTCAGATCACTGTAATGGTCTCTAGGTCTCTGATTTTGTCTTTCTCTGTAATGTTCTCTCCTTTGACTTACAAATCTGTCAAAGGTTATACGTTCCCTCACCTCTGGTGTCAACAATTCCCATTCATCATTTGCTGCCATAAGATTGTTTGCAAACACTGCCTCACGCTCTTCTTCAGCATTACCCTCTTTCGGTGTATTTCTCAAAAAGGTAGGGCGTGTAAGTCTATCAAAGTGCGTTGGAAGCTACGTGCCTAAGTCCTAGCTACACTCTTGTCACCTATTTCCCGATTGTCTTCCTTGAGGGTTCATTTGCTGTAACATTGTTGTAAGTGCCAAGGCATCGCAACTTGCTCAACTTGTTGCCATCGTTTGAATATCTCATGTGCTTCTCTCTCTTCATTTCTAGCTTCATTTCCAAGCACATTTCGGTGGACTACCATTACCTCTTTCACCCATGATGACCTGTTGTGTGTCTACAATTTGTTTCCTCTATTGCTTTGCCCTTTTTCTCATATAATACCTATGAGGACCAACTTTTGGTGGCTGCATAAAAACTTAACCCTCTAGGATAGTGTTGATGTCTTTTTCATGACTGCACCAACACAAAATAAAGTTACCAACGACGACTCTATCCTCTCTTGAACAAAATCTCCTGCATGTTAAGATTGCTAGAAAGATCATGCATTTCAACTCCAAGGTTCCTTCATGCAGCGAATAGTCTCAGTTGGTTCGATGTGATTTGCTGGTATTTCAAGGGGACTTACAAAATTGTTCAACAACGGAGAAAGGAATTTGAATGCTCGAAAGGTTTTTCTATAAAGCTCTTGTTTCCTAAATTAACCAGAAAGTACTGAATTGAAATTGTTGCAGGGATAAGAAGGTTCTAATCTACTCTAAGGCGTAGGACATGGCGATCAATTCACGCAAACTTCAATTGAGCTTTGCTTTGCCTGGCTTCAGACAACTTCCATGAAACTGGTGCAATCTTTAGAGGAGCAATCAAAGGTATTCAGATCATAATTCAACATGAAGACGCTGTCACAACGACGCATACCAACATATGAATTACAAACGAAGTCAAGTCCGCAATGCTCCGGTTGACCACACAAGGCGAGTTCACCATTAGCGAACACACTAGTGGTATGGATAGACAAAGCTCGCTTGAATCAAACACCCCATTCCACTACTAGCATCTACTTGCATGAAATGAAATTTATTCTACTTTAAGATTCTACTTGAATCGGAAGGACGAAGAAATCTTGCTAGCTGCTCACAACAAAAGACGAGATCATCATCAATGAAAACTCTTTTTATTATGAGAGTGTTCACAACAATTTCTTACAAAGCTTTCAAAGGAAAAACTTTCCTTCTTCAAACTATGCTACCAATCTACGCTATGCTACTTCTAAGTTGTCTCTCTATCTTCCTATCTCTGAGCTAATCTAATCAGGTACAAATGAGGGGGGATGCCCCTTTTATAGTTGGCCCAATCCAACAGACGGCTTAGATTGAATTACAATGAAGGGCTCAGATTGAGCCACTTAAGCCCTAAACAAGGTTCACCCTGAAAACTGCCACCAAGAAGAGTGGAGTAATAAATGAGCAATTAATGTCCACCATCTTCTAGAAGATCCTGTTTGGAAATGCGTTTGCATTGTTCTTGTTCTTCTTCTTGACTGCAAACTAGATGAATTTGATCATCATGGCCTCAACCTCTTCCTTAGTCTTGAGGGCATTTTAGTGCTTGAGGGTGATCTTTAACGCTTGGGTCTTCATCATTTCTCCATCCTCATCCCGAAGGGTTTTCCAATCCCGGACTTGAACATTTCTTCCTTGCCACTTGCCTCCTTGCGTTGGGTGTATACTGGGTCTTCGAGGAGAAATTCCAACACTTAGCCATTTCTTCTAACATGCAACTTTTCTTCTTTCGAGGTTGTAATGTTGTCTTGGAGTACTTGCTCCATTACTTCAAGTCATCATGCCTTGGTCCCGACATTCATCCTGCAAAACAACAAAAAAGAAGAGCATTAAAACACTTATAATATAAATTCATTTTACTTACCCAACCTCCATATTTTGATCTCTGAGGTCTGAGTGATCTTCGGATCTGATAGGGTTCATCATTTTTCTCTAGCCAACTTTGCCTTCTTCATAGCTTTTCATCACTTGTGTGCATTTAACAGTCGAGCAACAAAATTTCGTGACTTAGCTTTTCTCCACCTCCCCACTTTGCAAATTGTTGATGGTTTTCAGAGCACCAACCTGAGAATAAATTTCCCACGGATACCCTATCCTCTCTTGAACAAAGTTTCTGCATGATAAGATGCGAGATAGATCATACATTTAACTCAAAGGTTCCTTAATGGAATAGTCTCGGTTGGCGATGTGATTTTGCTGGTATTTCAAGGGGACTTACACAATTGTTCGACAGTTGACAGCAGACAGCGGACTAAGGGCTTTCATGTAATTGGAATGATTTGGCAAGTGAGCACAAGTTTCCTTAGTCTAACCAAAAATGAACTGAATTTAAAATGAGTGTAGGGCCTAAGAAGTTTACGTTCTATCTAAATGCAAGATATGTGGAGTTCGACTTCAGCAGACTTCAATCGGATTTTACCTAGCCTCGCATCGGACAGCTTCAGCAAAATTGGTGCAATCTTCAGAGGAGTAACAAAGAATATTCAGATTATAATTCAACATACATGTACCATCACAACGATGCATACAAGCATACGAACCACAATCGAAGTTAAGTTTGAAATGATTTCCAGTTGACCACACAAGGCAAACTCACCATCAGCAAGTTGCTAGTGGTATGGATAAAGAGAAGCTACTTCTATCAAACACCACAAATCCACAGTAAACTAAATGCATGAAATGAAAACTGCACTACTTTAAGCTACTTCAGTCCTCAACACTTAGACATTTTTTTTTTCTAGCACACCTCTTCAACATGGGCGCATTTAGGGGGTGAAGTAGGAATTTTGTTTTAACTTAGAAAATCTTCACCTTATTCCTCCTAAGATTGGGCACATTCAAGGTGAGGTCTTGTCATTTTGTCCTATCTTGGAACAATTTCGTCTTATTCTTTCTCATGACATGCATTTCGTCCTATGCATTGTCTTTTTCCCTGTCCATTTGGGCGCATTTGGGTGGTAGTGATGCCATTTCAGACTTAGAAAAATCCTATATGCCCTGTGGGCGTCCTCTCTCCCATTTCTCCTTGGGCACAAATGAGGTGGGGCCAAGGAATTTTGAACTTTTTCGTCCTTTTGCTTGCTAGTTTGGGCACATATGAGGGGTCATGGAGGAATTCCCCAAGACTTTTGTCTTTTTCTCTGCCTATTTGGGCACATTTGGAGGCTGGAGAAGGAATTTCCAACGCTTAGAAAACTTTCATTCACCTTGATGAGGTTGGGTGCATTTTAGGGGTTAAGCCTCCACTTTGTTCATGCCTTAGTCAATATCCATTTCAACACACTTATGGAGGGCACATTTCAAGGTGTGTCAAGGAATTTCCACCACTTAGAATTTCTTCTAGCTGTGTCTCTTTGAAGGGCGCATTTGAAGTGGGGTCAGGGAATTTCATTATGCCTTGAAATTTTTTTCTCCATCCACCTTCCTTGGGCACATTTGGAGGGTAGTGCTTCCAATTTTATGCCTTAGCAACTTTCATGCCATCATCTCCAGTTTGGGTGCATTTGAGGGGGTGGCCTGCCAGTTTGGATGCCTTAGAAACTTTTTCTCACCTCCATATTATGATGGGTGCATTTTACCCCTAGTACTTCCGTTTTTCCCAGACTTATCAAATTTTGATGCCTCCATCCCTGCCAAGGGCGCATTTGAGGGCTCTGGCTTCTATTCTGGACACTTAGACAAGTTTTTCATCATCCTTCCTCAATCTAGGCGCATTTGAGCTTCTCTCCTGCCAGTTTCAGACTTAGAAATTTCTTCAGGCGTTCACACCTTGCTCGCCCTGCTTACTATTTTTAGTAAGTTTCCTGATTTTCATACTTCTGCAACTCAGATTGACTTGAAATTTGTGCCACAAGATCCTCATAGGTTAACTGACCTGTTCACACTGGTGCTTCGTGTTGACTTGCTATATATAGCCTGTTTTAGAAATGACTTACTATAAATAGTAAGTTGTCAGATTGCACTCAAATTTCACCAGTGGACTCCTTGAAAGATACTGATCGTGATGGGATACATCAGTTTTCAGAGATTCTAGCTTTTTACCCCTCATTTTGAGCCCCAAAGTTGGAAACCCTAATCTGTCTTGCATGTCGCTTGAATGACCTCCGTTTGACCCTGTTTCTGTTGCATGTCGCTCTGTTCGTGATACTAAAGTGTTGGGTAACTCTTGGAGTGATCCTGCTAAAAATAGTAAGTGTCTAAAAAAGTGACCAACTGCTTACCGGATGAGTTTGCATGTCACACTACCTGAGAGATCTCGAAAAACCCAGAAAAACTCAACAAATTGGTTTGCATGCGAGTATTGGCTAAAAATAGTAAATTCCTAAAAAATGATCAACTCTGCTTGCATGTTACCTTGTTGTGTAGCTCTTGAAAAACCCATGAAGAATATGCTGACATGCATTGAAAAATCCTGCATGCAAACCCTAAAATTTGCTTTCGAAGACAGCTCTGCAAAAAGGTCTTGATCCTAGTTTGCATGTTAGATCACTGCGAAACTCTTGAAAACCCACAAAGAATATCTAGACATGCGTTGAAGACTCCAACATGCAAACCCTGAAATTGGCTCTTGAAGTTAGGATTGCTGAAAGTTATCATCTCATCTTGCATATTATATCATTGTGAAGGTCTCGAAAAACCCAAAAAGATTATCCAGACATGCGTTTAAAAAGTACACATGCAAATCCTAAAAATAGCCTCCGAAGTTAGGACTGCTAAAAATAGCAAGTGGTTAGATTCAACTCAAAATTTGATGGCAAGTAGCTTAAGGTGCTCTGGACACAGTGTCAAGCTCAGACTTCAATTTGCTTACTCGAATCAACCTCGAACTGGCATGAAGAAAGCAAACCCTAATTTCTCAGACTTAGCCAAAATTTTAATTCAGACGGGCACATCCTCGGAAAGACAGAGAGACAATAGGAAAACCAACCAAAATCAAGCCAAAAGACCCAAATGAAGCAAAAGTTAGGGGGTCCCCACTTGCAATGGGGTGATGTGTGAAAAGGTCACAACAGATGGCAAGATCAAAGCTTTGATACCATTGTAAGAACATTCTCCTTGTTATGAAATTTCTTTTGATTGAAGCTCTGAGAGTGATGGCTTTGCACCTGTTGGTTCTTTTTAAGAATCTTTTTTGTGTTATTTTTAATTTTTAAAGTGTTTTCTTTCAGACTAGACAGAAGTTGCAAAAGGGGTTTTCAGTTTTTTGCAATGTGATGCTAAAACAACACAATATTGAACATGCATTTCAAACCTAGAAAATATACAATAGATATGGAGAAAATATCAAAGACCCAGCTCATGAAATTGAACGCCATGAATTATTATAACATACCCACATGAAAATAAGCAACTTGTATCAATGCTGTGGCTGAACTAGCAATAAAGTATGGCGCCCAAGTCACAAACCCTCAACCAAAATCTGCAAATCGTATTATCTCCACCATTGTAACAAGGAAAATGCCCTTAGCAAAATAGCTGCCCAAAATAGAGTTGAAAGCCCTCAAAGAAGCCAAGCACTTCACTCTAGGAAGAAGACGCCAAGCTCAAGGAGGTGGTACGGCTAGAGCAGCAAGAGTACGACCTTCAAAGCACAGAATAAGCAATATAAATACAGCTCTCAATGTAGTTCGACTCTATAAAAAATGATATGCCAGTAAACCCTTCAATATTTCTTCAATCCGCTCAAACTTGACTCCTAAATGAAGCCAACTGTAGAAGCAACTTCAGCTGATAGTTCTGCAGCCTCAGACTATTGTTACAATGAAGTAGCTACGCTCTCCAATGTCGATATGCCAAGAAATTGCAGAAAACTTTGTCTCTGTTCTTCCCCAAACACCAAGAAGTCATGAATATGAAAATATCAAATGTCAAAAGAGAGTTTCAAACTTCTTTTTGCCTCCTTATATACTTTCCTCAAAAGTGTGATTTTCACTGTTGCCCTAAAATCACTTAAAATAATATAATTTGGTACTTTAGCTTTTAAAATAAATATTTCCTCCATGCAGCATAAATATAACCCCTCTCAAAAAGTCGACCACTTTGCCTTTTTAAAAATATTTTAAAATGTTATTAAGTTGCACTTTTCAAAAGATTAAAAAATCATTAAAAATATTAATTATTATTAAAGTGAAACTTTAATAATAATTAAATGTCATAACTTAGGCAAAACACCTTATTTCTGCAAACCAATTGAAAACCAAGGTCGACATTGATAAACCCATCTCAGTTAGGTGCCCTGCTATAAATAGTAACCCTGGTAGAATGACTTACTATAAATAGTAAGTATGAGAAACTGAGCTCTGAATCCCTTGCAAAGGCCAACCTTGAAACTCCCTGAACTCTGGAGAAGAATAAAACCATCAAATGATCAAGTTTCTGCCATAGAGACCCTCTATCCAATCCCATTAGCCTACGAGGGTCGACTGATAGGCTAATCCCACTGAAAACTGAAGTCTAGGTAGGAGGGGACATTACAGTAGTCATAATTTAGTGCCTGGCTCAGCTATCAAACAAACTGCACATGCATAAAGACTTGATTGTAATAAACAATGTTGCAGTCATCACTAACTGTGATGAACTTTGTAGACTATGCATGTGGCATTTTAAGATAATCCCATTTGATTTATCTCCGACCTTTGAAAATATAACCCAACTAGCATGAGGCAAGCAGGAAAGTATGCAACCAACTACTTTAATGATACAATACTTTCACAGCGCCCACAAAGATTTTGAATATTACTTTGGCCTGTGGTTCTGATATTGCATATTGGAAATGTTGGCAACCTCTGTTTTCTGTTTAGGTCTAGATGGTAATGGATTTTGCTAAGGAACGATAAATTTGTTTATTGCAGGTTGTCATACAGGTCAAGGCAGAAGGTGGAAAGTTACTTGAGGATCTACAGGTTTATTCTTTACCTTAAAGTATAAACTTGGACCATGTTGTTTTGTTTTATCCTTTTGATTGTATAATTAGTTTATATTTACTTCTAGACAAGTCAATGGCAGATAACTTAATTAGAGATCTTTGCATAAATTATATGTTATGATTCTATTATATCATGTTATAGTTTAGTTTTTATTCAATAAAATTCTGTGGGATGTACCTTTTTTTTGATGTTGGTTCTGAAGCTTTTGTTATTTAAGAACATAAATTCCAAAAGATCAAGTTGAGAAGAGGACAGTGAGAGTAATACGCTAATTACACTTAATTTTCACAAATCTTCTGGATAACTGCATTTGTTGTTTTGATCCTGCGGAAACCTTGGTTCCAAATGTGTAATTAGGTTTCTCACCAATTCCTGAAGTTTGTCTTCTGTAGGTAATGCCTGATCTATATCAAATGAGGGTTTAGCTTGGACAATTTTTTTGATCAATGAAGTAATGGTTTCTTCATTTTGTAAACATGTTTTCATCCAATCTGCCCTAGCACTTTGCTCTGAGATATCCCCTAGTTATTTTTGGAATGGATTAAGTTGGCCTATGTCAACTTGTTGTCCTATCTTGGTAGGTTGTATGGTTCTTGGAGCAAGGGTTAACACTAGCAGTTGTGTGTTGTGCTAAGGAGGCTCAAATTTATCCAAGGGTTTTCTTGGAGTACCTTGTTGTACAAATAGTGCAATTTGTTTCTCCTTGTTAGCTGCCTTATTTTTTTTGCTTCTTATTCTTTTTGAACATGATCCTCTTGTCTTTCCTTTGGTACTTCAGCCCTCTTTTTTTCTATATTTCTCTTTTTAATTGCTTCTTCCTTCTCTTTTTGTTTTTCTTTCCTTTCTATCTCTTCTTTCTTAGCTAGTTCTTTTAGTTCTTTTCATCCTTTTCTGCCATTACTTTGTTGCTTTTTTCCTATTCAATTTTGCCTTGTGCTGCCTTGTTGCTATTTCTACGGGAGTTACAATGTTCTTGGATGTTAGGAGTGATTCTAGAGGGAGTACCTTGCTTCCGTTGCTTCCTCTTGGAATCCCCTAGCTCGGCCCTCTTAACCTTAGACACTCTCCAATGAGCACTATTAGATCTTTGTATTGGTCCTCTCATAGTGATCAATGATGATTTTGATGATTCCTCCATTTCAAGTCTAGATAGAGATATTCAATGAGACTCGTTGTAATGTCCCCTTTTCCTAGGCAGGTCAGACACAGTGGTGTTGATGTGATTTTTGTGACCGCACCAATCAGCAGAACAAAGTATCTGAAGGCTACTCCATTCTCTCTTGATCAAAGAATTCCGTACGCTAAGATTGCAAGAAAGTTCATACGTTCAACTCCAAGGTTCCGAAAATGCTATGGAAAACCCTCAGTCGGTTCGTTGTGATTTGCTGTTTACATGAGGGGACTTACACAATTGTTCAGGACGTTTGCAGCTGACAGCAGGTTAATGATTGGAAGGGAATTTTTTTTGTGCAATTTAGATGATTTAGCAATGAGGTACGTGTTCCTATAATAACCATAATTGTGTGGAATTTAAATGGATGCAGGGTTTAGAAAGCCTAAATTCTAGTCTAAGTGCAAGATGTGTGGAGCTTGACTTCAGCAGACTTCAACCTGATTTCGCCTTGCCTCGCGTAGGATAGCTTCAACAAAATCGGTGCAATCTTCAAGGGAGCAACAAAAGGTGTTCAGATTACAACTCAACATGCAAATACCATCAAGACGACGCATACAAACACATGAATCGCAATTGAAGTTAAGTTTGAAAAGGATTCCAGTTGACCACACAAGGAAAGCTTACCATCAACAAGCTTACTAGTGGTATGGATACGAAGCTACGAAGCTTTCAATCAAACACCACAAATCCACGACTAACTACTTGCATGAAAATGAAAATCACTCGAATTTAAGTCCTACTTAAAGTAGAAGGATGAAGAAACCTTGCTAGCTGATTTTAACAACAGACAAATTCACCATCAATGAAACTCTTCTTATTATGATAGTTTTTACAACAACTTCTTACAAAGTTTTCAAGGGAAAACTTTCCTTCTTCAACTATGCTATGCAATGAAACTATGCTAACTCTAAACTATCTCTCTATGCTCTATCAAAATGTCTATTCTCTAGTCTAATAATGTACAAATGAGGGGGATTCCCCTTTATATAGCTGGCCAATCTCGATGGACGGTCCAGATTAAATTACAATGTACAACTCAGATTGAGCCACATCAGCCCTAGACTAGATTCTGCCCTAAAAACGGCCAGAAGGTGGAGGAGTGGTGCAATTAATGAGCACAAAATAGGTAGATTCCTCCCTTGACCACTATGGGCAATTAATGCCCACTATCCTTCTAGAAGATTCTCGTCCAGGATCCTGTTCCCATTGCTTTTCTCTCTGACTGCGAAAGCAACAAACTGGGCCAGCATTGCATCAACTTCTTGCTCAGAAATAGCCGGAGTAAGATTAAGCTGGTACTCAAGGATAGCAATCGTCTACTCCTGCCGGATGCAGGATTTTCTCCAAGCCTCGATGGATTCCTGCGTGCTTTGAATAATAGCTGAGAATGTGGAGATATTCTCAAAGTCCACTTGAGCAAATACTCTCATCTTAGAGAAGAACGACTGCAATCTTCCCTTAAGTCCATCCGCTATCACCTCCTCGAGAGTTAGTCGTTTTGTGAATAATGCCTCCAGTGTATTGAAGATGCCCTCTTGAATATTTCCCATGGCCCTCTTGATCTTGGCCGACTTTGTTCTTGTCATGTCAAAGAAACCTCGGCTAGTGAATGTAGCAAAATACTAGCCTGGAAAATCACATCTATCTCCAGCCTGAATCACCCCTTCTTCAATCAAAGTCTACACTAGCATATGCATCAGAGCAGCTAGGCGTGGAATAGTCTTATCTTGAAATATGTGAGTATCACTCTATGCCCGTTCAATGTTCTCCATATGGGAGAGGATGCTGGAAGCATGCTGGAAAGAGGAGACAAGATCCACAATGAACCTCTCAACCTCAGCATGAACATCGCCAATCCATTTGTCTCCTTCCTGAATTGCCTCTTCATCTCTTCGAGCCTGCTAATTGATTCTCGTGGAAGCTCAGCTGGAAGTTCCATCGTTGGGTTCTCCTGAGCACATGGATGTGCTAGATGCTGCACATACCCAACTAACACCTTATGCTCCCTTTTTAGCCTCTTATATTTTTCTCCCTTTCGAAGCAACCTATCTTTCAGTGCTTGGAAGGAGTTTTTAGCTTCCTCAATAATTTGTGCTCAAGTAGGGCGCCCCAATTCAACTGTAGTGATTGTGTAATTTTCAGGCATTACTTCATCTAGATCACATTCTTCCCTCAGAACCACAATATGAATAGTACGAGAACCGGACTTGTTTGTCTCCATCTGGGAGTACTTTTTGGCTCTCTTCCTCTTAGGTGACCTGCTTATTCTATTAAGGAGCTCCTCCATCTCTATTGCTGGGTCGGTGTCATCCTCCTAATCTCTTCTTATTGCACTTGTGAGCCAATTTGGGACATCTTGTTGAGCGCTACAGACAACAAGCAACTGTTCTTCCGTTGCTTCCACTTCATGAACTTCCTCTTCAGCAACATTCGGTTGAGGCTCATCCATTTCCATGTGCTGACTATCTTCCTCAAGACCCCAAACTTCAGGCTTCGTAATGTCCTTGTCTTCAAAAGCTGCCTCGGTTGCATGATCCAGGCGAGTGTCTGTTTCTGTTTCTTCATTTTCATCTGGCTGGTTAGCACTCCTAGGAGCATTAGCGCTTTGACTATCAGGCTCCCTAGGCGATGGTTGGTTAACTTCTTCCATTTCTTGCTCTTCATTCACTCTAACCCTTTGATTTGCAAATATTGAAACTTCTTGTATGCTGGAAGAGTGAGCCAATAGCTGTGTAGGTGATGCTTCCTCCGTCCTCTGAGGCTCAGGCTGAACTGGTTCCTCCTCCTATTGCTTTGTAGCTTGGGTGGCTTGCTTTCTCTTTCTTGTTGATGCCGGTGGCCTGTGATCTCCCATGAGGCTGTACATGAGGGCAATTGATCTGCTTTTAAGCCTGTGAACATGTCTATCCACCCAACCCCTTGTGAATGTTAAGACTGGCATAGACAATGTGTCTAAGTCTGTGATCTTTGGTTCTGCCCAATCAGGTGGTGGGACTAGCATGCCTCTCACTGATTCATAATCAGGTTGTGTAACATGGACGCCCTCATCCACCTGATCTGGAACCTGGACAACCTCGCATTCCCTGATCAGTTTCAGAGGTAATCTGGAGAACATCCTCCTGATCTCAGTTTCATCTTCCGCATTCGCCCAAAAATCTTTTACATGAGCCTTGTGCCGATATTCTTCACCTTGTACCATTCCAATCCTTCTGTGAGGATCAAAGTCCTGTCGGCCCGTGTGGAGAGTGAGGTGATAAAATTGTAATTCCTCCTCTGCTTCCTTGGCCGCCTGCAAAGAAGGGCACTCAAGTGAATTTCCCATAACAATAGGGAAGTGCAATCCTCCTTTCTTCTTTTTCCTTATGATTTTTTCATAGGCCATGAGTTGCCTAGACACTTCAAGCATCACCATCCTGTCTGTGGGGTACCTTGGCAGTCAGTAGGCATATGAATGGAACCCCGACAACCTTATGTAAGTAAACTTCGGGAACTGGATAAACCAATACCCGTACTCTTCAATCAACTTTTGTGCATCCTTGGATATTCTTTGATGTGTTCTCCGTTGAAGAGTCTTGGTATTTAATTTATTCATCATTGTAAAGGAGATCGGCTGGAAGAGATGACCAACGCTGCATGATAACATCAACACTCCCTCTCAGCTAGGGAGGATACTTCTAGCTGCATAAGACATATCACCTCATCGTGATGTCAACCACAATGGCTACTCCCATATGTGGAAAGGAAAGATATCACCTCATTGTGATATCAACCATCATGGCTACACCTATGTAAGGTATGTACAAGTGCTCATCACTCAACGTGATGTTATCACCTCATCGTGACGTTCACCATGGCTCTCCCAAAGGGTGAAAACATAAGTACAAGAAAATCATCATGGACTCTCTCATGTGATGTTGTCACGGAGTCACACACATGACATCCACCATGGCTCTCCTAGAGGGTGGAAACAAGGGCTTTGACCTCAAATCTCTCTCAAAGAGAAATGCATTAACAAGGGCTTGCACCTCAAATCTCTCTCAAAGAGAAATGCATTAACAAAGATCATTGATATTGAGGCTCCTTCTCAGCTAGGGCTTCATTCTCCACCATACCAAGCTTGTCTCGAAAGTACACAAACTTTATCTTGGAGAGAGGCTTGGTGAGAATGTTTGCCATCTGCTCATCAGTGCTGATATATCTCAACTGAATTGCTTTCCTCAATATCATATCTCTAATATAGTGGTATTTGATCTCAACATGTTTAGTTCTGCCATGAAACACATGATTGACAAAAAGCTTCACACAACTCTGGTTATCACAATGAATGATAGTAGGCTCCATTGATTGTCCAAACAATCTTGCAAGGAGCTTCCGAAGCCACACTGCTTCTCGAGCTGCCACACAAGCTGCAATATACTCAACCTCTGTTGTACTCAGTGCCACAGAAGACTGCTTCCTGCTACACCAGGATATCATTGCAGACCCCAAACTGAAGCAACATCTAGAGGTGCTCTTTCGATCAGTTACACACCCTACTCAATCGGAATTAGTATAACCATGCAGCTTCAAATCCACACCTGAAGAATATCTCAAGCCATATCCAACTGTGCCCCGCAAGTATCTCAAGATATGCTTCGCTGCAACTAGATGTATTTGCCTTGGTTCACACATGAACTGACTGAGTGCACTCACTGCATAGCAAATATCCAGTGTGGTATTGACTAGATACATCAACGATCCAATCAACTGCTTGTACATCATGGAATCCACTAGATCCGAACTAGTTGTAGCCTCTTTCAACTTATGCAAGTTGGTCTCCATAGGTGTAGACATGGATTTGCAATCCATCATACCAAATCTCTTCAGAATATCAATAATGTACTTCCCTTGACTTAGAATCATCTCATCAGACTTCTGCCATACTTCTAAACCAAGGAAGTAGTGCATGAGACCAAGATCCTTCATTTCAAATTCAAAAGCTAACTCCTTGCATTTGATAATGAGGTGATCTTCTCCAGTAAGAATTAGATCATCAACATATAGAACCAAGATTAATGCTTCGCCATCAATTACCTTGAAGTACAGGTTTGAATCAACATCGTTCTTGGAGAAGCCCAAGCTTGACAAGTAACTATCAATTCTTTCGTACCATGCACGAGGAGCCTGCTTAAGACCATACAATGCCTTCTTCAACTTGCAAACATGAGACTCCTTCCCATGTACCTCAAATCCATCAGGTTGCTCAATATATACCTCTTCCTCGATTACACCATTCAGAAATGCTATCTTCACGTCCATCTAGTGAATCTTCCATCCTTTAGAAGTTGCAATAGCAATGATGGTCCTAATTGAAGTATAGCGAGCAACTGGAGCAAAGGTTTCCTCATAGTCAACTCCCTCTTTCTGTGAGAATCTTCTAGCCACGAACCTTTCCTTGTACTTCTCAATGCTCCCATCAGCTGCATGCTTGATCTTGAAGAGCCATTTAGAAGATACCACAGATTTGCCATCGGGTCTAGGTACGATGTCCCAAACATCATTCTTGAGAATGGATTAATACTCTTCAGACATAGAGTCTCTCCAAATCTGCTGACTAGTAGCTTCCTCAACATTGGAAGGCTCAGATTCAATGATTTGACTCATCAATGCAACATAGCTGGAAAACTTATGAGGTCTTTTACTTTCTCTGAATGTTCCTCTTGGAGCTGCAAACCTTTCTGCCTCCTGCATTGTTTGCCTGGCCCAAAGAGGTCTTTTTCTACCAATCACAATATATGTAGGCCCATTAGTAGGTTCCAAGGGCTCGACTGGATCATCATCTTCTTTAGGTTCTAGAGCCTCCCTCTGAATCTCAGGAGTATGGTCAACTTACATATCTTGAGGAGACTCTTCATTATTTATCTCCATGTGAGTGCCCTTGGATCTTCTGAGTGCAACATCCTCTTCAAATGTGACATCTCTATTGATCTCAATCAACTTTTGACCTGGAACGTAGATTCTGTAGGCTTTTGATGTCTCACTGTAACCTACAAATATTCCCTTCTTGCCAAAAGGTTCCAACTTTGTCCTTTTATCCTTAGGCACATGAACATATACAGGACAACCAAAGATCCTCAAATGACTTACTTTCGGCTTCACCCTTGTGAATGCTTCTTCGTGAGTCATGTTTTCTAGAATGCGATATGGACTTCTATTATGAACATAGACTGCTGTCCTAGATGCTTTCGCCCAAAGAAAGGTTTGCAGATGTTTGTCATGAATCATGGCTTTGGCTGCTTCCACAATAGATCTGTTCTTCCTTTCAGCAACACTGTTCTGTGGAGGATTATAAGGGACACTGAACTCCTGTTGTGACGTTTTTCACACATCGCCCCATTGCAAATGGGGACCCCCTAATTTTGGCTTTACTTTTGGCTTGATTTTGGTTTGTTTTTGCTGTTCTCTCTCTCTCGCTTTGTCTATCTGGGGTTATACCCGTCTTTGAACGTGAAATTTTGGCCAAGTTTGAGAATTAGGGTTTCCATCTTTCCTGGTCAGTCCAAAGTTGAACAAAGTGAATAAATTGAAAACAGAGCTTAACATTGATGTTAGCATGCTTCCAGTAGGCTCTCAGCTAAGTTTCATCAAATTCCGAGTACTTACTATGTTTAGTAAGTTTGCAGTTACAGGCAATCTGTCAGCTATTTTGAGACTCCGACAATCACACTGCATTCAGAGCACATCAAGCTGCTCGTGCGCAGAATTTGAACTGAAATAGACAACTTTCTATTTTTAGCAGTCCAGCTTCCGGGGCAAATTTCAGGGCTTAGATGCAGAGTTTTCCTTTGCATGTCTGGATATTCCTTCTGGGTTTTTCGAGACCTTCGCGATGATATAACATGCAAAGCGAGACGACAACTTCTAGAGTTCGGCCTTCCGAGGCTATTTTTAGGGTTTGCATGTCAGGGTTTCTTTTGCATGTCGGATGATTCCTGGTGGGTTTTTCGAGAGCTTCGCAGTGGTATGACATGCAAATGGAGATAATCACTCAGTAAGGAACTTACTATTTTTAGCAGGTGCGTCCCGGCAGCCGCCTCCCAGCAGTTCAGAATCATGGGCTGATCGCAATGCAACAGAAACGAAGACAAACAGAGAACATTGGATACACATGCAGAACAAATTAGGGTTTCCAGCTTCGGGACCCAAAAAGAAGGGTAAAAAGTCAGAATTTTCGAAAACTGGTGTAAACCACCGCGATCAGCATCCTTTAGGCTATTTGTTGGTGAAATTTCAAGTCAAACGGAGCACTTACTATTTATAGTAAGTCAATTTGGAAACAGGCTAAAAATAGCAAGTCAAGTGCATGCGCTAATGTCAGCAGTTAGGTCACGTGGTGAGGAGCGCCTCATTCAAATTTCAAGTTAATCGGAGCAGTGGAACTATCAAAAGCAGGCAGTTGCTATAAATAGCAAAACACCTCCAGAAATATGCTATTTTTGGCAAGTCAACCTGAAATGGCAATGTCGGAAGGGTAATGGAGTCACGAGGATCTAGTGTTCAAAATTTCAAATCGATTTGAGCTTCAGAGGTGTAAGAATTAAGAAGCTTACTATTTATAGTAAGGCATGGAGAAACTAGCAGGGACGAGAAAAAAATGGTTAAGTGTTGATGTTCATCCCCCTCGCATAGAAAAATGCACCCTCAAGCACAAATGGCATGCAAAATAAATTCTAAGTGTCAAGCTTCATCCACCTCCATAGGTGAAATGTGCCCAAGCATGTTGAGAGGAGGACAAAGGGTTGACTTTCTCTTCCCCCCTTTGAATGCGCCCAAATAGAGGCATGTGAAGACAAAAAAATGAAGTTCAAGAGTCACTAGTAAAAGGCATTGGAAGCTTATCCACCTCACTATAAGAAATGCGCCAAAGTTTGAAGGAAAGTCAAAGAAAGGTTGAAGGCGCTGAAAATTTTCATCCTCTTGAACATGTGAAATGCGCCCAAAGTGCATGAAGTTTGAAATGAAATAAATAAACCAAGGCGTGGTAGAGTTCATCCTCCAGTTTGTGTGATATGCGCCCAAGGTAAGATGGGTGAAAGGTGACTTAAGAGGGAGTTAAGGTTGAGTTTTACTCCATGTGCTAAGTGCATCTAAAGTAAGAGAAGTGTGAAATAAAATGCAAGGTGATGAGTGAATATTTCCTAGGCGTTGAGGGTAAAAAGGGAGATAAGTGTTGCTAGGCGTTGGAAATGCTAAAGTTGATGAAGTGAGGATGAAGGCAAATAAAATATGCTCAAGACAATTTTTCCAAGTGAATTGATGAAAAATTCCCCACAGTCAAGATGAAGGAAGTTGAATAAAATTTTCTAAGGAAAAAATAAATTTAAAATGCCGAGTGATATAAAATTTTCTAAGGCACAAAATGTTTGGGAAAAACGCCTAAGTCTAGTGAAGTGAAGAAATCTCCTAAGACATGAGCAAAATTGCCAAGGATGAAGTCAGATAGTGTCAGTTTCGTGAGGTTGATAATTTTTTTTTTTTTCTCAAGTCAGAGCAACAAAGTACTCACAGGGATGAGGAGCTTGAATAAATTTGTTGAAAATTATTTTTTCTAAGGTGCAAAATTCAAGAAAATTAAATGAACCCGTTCGTTGTGCACCCATGAGTTCGACGCGTTCTGAAGGAAATTTTCTTCTGGGTATTGAAGATTATCGATGAGCAATGGATTTTAAGGTCTTCCACAGCTTGTCGAGGATTCTGAGATAAGGATTTCAAATGGGCACCAGGTTGATGAATTTTCTTAAGGGAAATTTTAAAATTTTCTAAGGCAAATGTGAAGAAAATGTGTTTTCAAGGTGAAATCCTCCAGACGATGAATTTGAAAGGAGCTGCCTAGGTGAATTTGCTCAAATTCTTCGTGTAGACAATCTTCTTGAGCCGGAGATGAATAAAATCGTCAATAACCCAGCTAATGAAATGAATTTCTCAAAGATGATACGCCCTTGAGGAAGATGGGTTGAAAATTTGGCTAAGGCATGAAGAATCATGAAGAAAGCAAAGTTGTGCTGGAGGAAAAATGATGAGCCCTTGAAGATCAAAGCGTGAAAATCAGGTAAGTAAGGTGAGTTTATACTATGAAATGTTCTAATTTTCTTCTCCTTGCTTGTTTTGCAGGAGGAACGTCGAGACCAAGCGGTGATGACTTAGAGTGATGAAGCAAGTGATTCAAGACATCTCAACCTCGAAGGAAGAAAGTTGCAAGAAAATGGCTAAGTGTTGAGAATTAGTATAACTCAAGTGACAAAGAATGGAAGTTCGAGCAAGGTTAAAGAACAACGTCAAGAAGAAGATCAAGAGCAGTTGAACTCCAGATTCTATCAAATTTTATTATCTGAGGAGGCGATCTTAGAGACTCTTTTACCCTCCTCCAAGCGATCAACAGAATTGGCTGAACGCTAACAACAAAGCAGTGTGAACGCATTTCAAGGCTGGAATCTTCTAGAAGATTGTGGCCATTAATGGCTCATTTATTACCCCACTCCTCTTGGTGGCGGTTTTAGGGCGAATCTTGTTTAGGGCTGAGGTGGCACAATTCTGGCCATCCAGCCGATTGTAATCTGAGCCATCCGTTGGACTGGGCCAACTATAAAAGGGGGAGTCCCCCTCATTTGTATCTCATTAGTAGACAGTAGAGGTTAGACAGTAGAGAGTAGAGGTGATAGCTTAGAGTAACTTAGTATAGGTTGATAATGTAGTTTGAAGAAGAGGGAAAGTTTTCCCTTTGAAAACTTTGTAAGAAATTGTTGTGAACACTCTCTCAATAAAAGAGTTTTTCATTGATGGTGAATTTTGTCTTTATTGTGAGTAGCTAGCAAGGTTTCTTCGTCCTTTTGATTCAAATGGTAGCATAAATAGTTCTAAGTAGTATAATTTTCATTCTATGCAAGTAGATGTTAGTTGTGGAATGTGGTGTTTGATCTAAGCAACTTCATCTATCCATACCACTAGTGTATTCGCTGATGGTGAATGCGCCTTGTGTGGTCAACTGGAATATCATGTACTTAACTTCAATCACAGTTTGAATAATGGTATACGTCGTTGTGATGGTATCTTTGTGTCAACTGGTGGTTTGAACATCTTTAGTCATCTCCCTTGAAGATTGCACCGACTCCGTGGAAGCTGTCTGATGCGAGGCAAAGCGAAGTTTGGTTGAAGTTTGCTGAAGTTGAGCTCCATATCCCGCACTTAGAATAGATTTAGACTCTCTAAACCCTACCCCATTTCAATTCAGTACTTTCTGGTTAGAATAGGAAACCCGCGCTTCATAGACAAATCTTTCGAGCATTTGAATTCCTTTCTCCGTTGCTGAACAATTCCGTAAGTCCCCTTGAAATACCAGCAAATCACATTGAGCCAAACTGAGCCTATTCGCACTGAAAGAACCTTGGAGTTGAACGCACGGACTTTCTTGCAATCGTAGCGTGCGGAATACTTTGATCAAGATAGAATAGGGAAGCCGTTGGCAACTTTATTTTGCGTTGGTGCGGTCACGAAAAACACATCAACAACTCCCTCTTGATCCCAACTTCAATGCAAAAGTTACGGAAGCTACCGAAAGTGTACTCTCCTCCGTTGTCGGATCTCATAACTTTGATCTTTTTCCTGGACAAATTCTCTATCTGAGCTTTGAATTCTTTAAACCTCTCTAATACCTCCTCAGATTCATTAGATTTCAAGAAATAAATCCAAGTCTTTCTAGAGTAGTCATCAATAAAAATAATGTAATACAAGAAACCACTCGAATAAGCAACAAACATTGGACCACATAAATCAGAATGAATAAGATCTAGAATAAATTTGGATCTACTTTCACTACTATGAAATGGACCTTTTATATTCTTACCCAAAGCGCAGCCTCTGCAAATACCTTCATGCTCCTGGTTGAGTTTCGGAAAGCCTGTGACCATCCTCTCCATGGTAGGCAGTGCTCGAAAATGAAGGTGAGCCAATCTTTGATTGCAAAGTTCACACGAACTTGGAGAATCATGCAATAGAGCCTGAAGTGGACGAGTGCATAGTCTGTAGAGGCTCTCATGTCTAACTCCAATCACTTGAGCAGTTTGATGTTTGAGTTCTTTGTCCATGCAAGAACTTTGCCTTCTGAAAATGCAACTTGATATCCCTTGTCCTCCAAGGCTGAAATAGAGACAAGGTTTCGCTTGATGCCTGGAACAAATAGCACATCACTCAATTGCAAGTAAATGCCGGAATCCAAGTGAAGAGAGGAGGTCCTATTGTGACCTTTTCACACATCACCCCATTCAAAATGGGGACCCCCCTAATTTTTGCTCCATTCGGGTCTTCTGGCTTTGGTTTTCTGGCTGTCTCTATTTGTTCCATCTACCTTTCCGGGGATATGCCCATCTTTGGGCCTAAGCTGAAATTTTGGCTAAGTCTGTGAAATTAGGCTAGTTTGGGATTAAGTAATCAATTGAAATTTGAGCTTGGCATTGCATTCAGAAGGCTTCAGGGAGGTTCCCATTAAAATTTCATGGGATTCTGACAACTTACTATTTTTAGTAAGTACTCAATTTGGGACCTTTTCCTCAGGACTTTTGAAATTTTGACTGCTTCACCGCGTTTAGAACACTTTGAGCTACGTGCCTACAAAATTTGAGCAAATTCTAACAAATTTATATTTTTTAGCAGTTTTGGCTTCGGGAGTAAATTTTAGGGTTTGCATGTATGATTTTTCGATGCATGTTAGGATAGTCTTTCTGGGTTTTTCGAGAGCTTCACAATGATATAACATGCAAGTCAAGTTGATGACTTACTATTTTTAGCAGGTGCTCGCATGTGTTGATGTGTTTTTCGTGACCGCACCAACGCAGAACAAAGTTGCCAACGGCTTCCCTATTCTCTCTTGATCAAAGTATTCCGCACGCTAAGATTGCAAGAAAGTTCATGCGTTCAACTCCAAGGTTCTTTCAGTGCGAATAGGCTCAGTTTGGCTCGATGTGATTTGCTGGTATTTCAAGGGGACTTACGGAATTGTTCGGCAGTGAAGAAAGGAATTCAAATGCTCAAAAGATTTGTCTATGAAGTTCTTGTTTCCTGAACTAACTTGAAAGTACTGAATTTAAAATGCAGGGTTTAAAGAGCTCTAATCTACTCTAAGGCGTGGACATGGCGATCAATTCTCACAAGCTTCAACCGGACTTCGCTTTGCCTCGCTTCAGACAGCTTCCACGGAGTCGGTGCAATCTTCAAAGGAGTAGCTCAAGGTGTTCAAATCACAACTTAGCATGAAAATACCATCACAACGACGCATATAAACATACAAATCATGATTGAAGTTAAGTACATGATATTCTAGTTGACCACACACGGCGCATTCACCATCAGCGAACACACTAGTGGTATGGATATACGAAGTTTGTTCAAATTGAAGACCACATTCCACAATTACTATCTACTGCTTGCATGAAATGAAACTTATTCTACTTTATGCTACTTGAAGTAGAAGGGATGAAGAAACCTCGCTAGCTATCCATAACAAATACGAATTTCACCATCAATGAAAAGATCTTTTATTATGAAAGTTTTACACGACAATCTCTTACAAAAGTTTTCAAAGGGAAAACTTTCCTTCTCCTC
This sequence comes from Sequoia sempervirens, assembly GCA_007258455.2. Lineage (NCBI taxonomy): Eukaryota > Viridiplantae > Streptophyta > Pinopsida > Cupressales > Cupressaceae > Sequoia > Sequoia sempervirens. Next base: position 249,365,584 of record VDFB02105785.1, on the reverse strand, counting down.
CAACCACACTATCAGTCTACTCCTAAGTTGTCTCTCTATTCTAACTTCTCTAATTCTACTGTCGACTGAATTGTCTACTGAAAGTACAAATGAGGGGGACTCCCCCTTTTATAGTTGGCCAAGTCCAACGGACGGCTCAGATTACAATTGGCTGGATGGCCCAGATTGTGCCACCTCAGCCCTAAACAAGATTTGCCCTAAAAACCGCCACCAAGAGGAGTGGGGTAATAAATGAGCCATTAGTGTCCACCTTCCAAAAGATTCTTGTTTGGAAACGCGTTCACACTGCTTCTGATCTTCACGTTCTATTGATTGCTTGGAGGGTAAAAGATTCTCTAAGATCGCCTCCTCAGATAATAAAATTTGATAGAATCTGGGGTTCAACTGCTCTTGATCTGCTCGAGCTTCCATTCGTTTCCCCATCTTGAGTTTTGAAAACATTTCATCCTTGTCGTTTGAGCCTCAACACTTAGCCACTTTTTTCGCAACTTTCTCCCTTCGAGATTGAGATGTCGTCTTGAATCACTTGCTTTGTCACCCTAAGTCATCACCGCCTGATCTCGACGTTCCTCCTGCAACACAAGCAAGGAGAAGAGCATTAGAACATTTCATAATATAAATTCACCTTACTTACCTGATTTTCACGCTTCGATCTTCAAGGGCTCATCGTTTTTCCTTAGCCAACATCGCGTTCAAATTCTTCATGCCTTAGCCAAATTTTCAACCCATCTTTCATTTTGCCTGGCGCACTTAACTCTGATAGTTCATTCAATTCTGGCTCGAGAAAAATGTTTTCATCTGAATTTGATCAAAAATTACCTAGGCGATCATTTTCAAATTCATTGGCCAAGGCAAATTTTATCTTGAAAACGCGTTTTATTCCTTGCCTTAGAAAATTTTCAAATTTTCCCTTAGGAAAACTAATCAATTCGGTGCCCATCAAAATCTTTATCCTGAAAGCTTCGGCGAGCTGTGGAGGACCTTAAAATCCATTCCTCAACAGAAATCATCAATACCCAGAAGAAAATTTCCATCAGAACACGTTGAACTCATGGGTGCACGACGAACGGGTTCATTTAATTTTTTGAATTATGAACCTTAGAAAAATAATTTCTCATAAAATTTATTCTTATTCTTCACATCTGGGTGAATTTTCCTTGCTTGGCATTGAAATTTTTTTTTTATCACCCTCATGAAGTCGGAGTATTCTTGACATATCCACAGCCAATTTTATTCATGCCTTAGCAAATTTTACCTCCTCCATCAACTTGGGCGTATTTTCTTCTAGAGGTAAAATTCTAACACTTAGAAAAAAATCTTGACATCTTATTATCAATATGGGCGCATTCCACATGGCTTACTTCAAGTTTCCACACTTAGAAAATTTTAAACCTTTGATATTACCTCCTTCAGGCCAGGCACATTCATCATGGTGGACTTACACTTTCAAAGACTTAGAAAATTTTACCTCCACTTCCTTGTAAGTTAGGCGCATATGATTGGCTGAGCCTCAAATTTTCAATACTTAGAATATTTTACCCTCCAGTCAAGGCGCATTTGGAACTTCAAGCCTCCAATTTACATGCCTTAGGCATTTTTTTTTTTTACTCACCACTACAAGCATGGGCGCATTTCAAGTATAGAGGAGGAAATTTTGACACTTAGAATATTTCATCAACCCCTTCTTAGCATTAGGGCGCATTTGGAGTGTTAGACTTTCAAATTTGCAACACTTAGAAACTTTTACCCGACTTCCATTTGGCAAGGGCGCATATAGAGGTGCATGCTTCAAATTTACTAAACTCAGCCAATTTTCTCCAACTCCCCACAAGTCAAGGCGCATTTGGAGGGGTATGCCTCAAATTTCAGCACTTAGAATATTTTCCCTCTTCATCTTCTCTTCCCAGGCGCATATGGAGGGTCCTTCAAATTTTCTTGCCTTAAAATTTTTTTTGGAGTCCTCTTCAAAGTTAGGCGCATCTGGCACTTTGAGGTTTCACTTCATCAACACTTAGAAGATTTTACCTCCTTCACTCCAGCTTGAGGCGCATTTCCCAAGGTGAGCATCAAGTTTTAATGCCTACGTAAAATTTCACCTCCACTTCCAAGTGAAGGCGCATTTATGTAGTCAAGCTTCTAGTTTTCAAACACTTAGCGTTTTACAATCACCTCCTTGTCTTGGGCGCAATTGGAGGGGTGAACTTTCAATTTCATGGAGTTAGAAACCCTTTTGAGTCTTCATCTTGAAGGGCGCATTTAGTATGTTGGACTTTCAGTTTGATACTTAGACAATTTTTCACTTTCAGCACCAGGGCGCATTTGCATGGGTGAACATTCAGTTTCTACTCCTTGGAGGGCTCTTACTATGTCATTCTTCAAGTGGGGCGCAAATCACTATCTGGACTTCAAATTTCGAGCACTTAGAATATTTTCGGCCAGCTTGAAGCTCAAGGGCGCATTTTACCATAGGAGCTTCCAATTTTGTACTTAGAATATATTTCATCAAGCTTTAACCTCAAGGGCCCATTTCACCCATGGAGCATCAAGTTGTCAACACTTAGCACGTTTCCAGCCTCCCTCTTCAACTAAGGCACATATGGGGTCTTCTACTTCCAATTTAGCAGACTTTGAGAAATTTTCAACCTCCTTCAGGCTTGCAAGGGCGCATATTTCTAGTGGAGCTTCCAATTTTCATGACTTGGAAAATTTCAAGACTCCTGCCAGCTTGAGGGCGCAAATGGAGGGGTCTTCTTTCATGTTTCAAACACTTCAAGAATTTTGATCTGTCTTTGGCCTTTTAAAGCAAGTTTTGATGCTGGACCCAAAAAATTATCAAACTTGGTGGATTTCCTGCCCTTTGCCAAATTTAGGGTGTTTTGATCATGCTAACCCTAATTTGCTATTTTTAGAAAGTTTGTCAATTTTTTTTTGCACTTCAAGCTAATTTCAAGCTTCAAAAGGCTGGATTTTGCTTTGTTCGGATCTCGAGAGCTGTCGGGCCCTGATATCTGCATGCCCCTGCTATTTTTAGCAACATGCTAAAAATAGAAACTGCTCAGAAAGTCTTCAAATTTCATGTGTTGATTGCCCGAAGCATGGTGATTGTAACTGGATGCTATTTTTGCTTGACTGTCGTGTTCTGCCCTTGATTTTAGGAAACCCTAATTGACCTGCCCCAGCCTGCTAAAAATAGCAATTATCTGATTCTTCATCCTCTGCAACTCCGTTTGATCTGAAATTCACGCCAAGGGGTATTTATTACTTGCTTAACCCGTTCATACTGAAATTTCGCAATGACCTACTATTTATAGCTGCTCCTGAAGTGACTTACTATTTATAGTAAGTGTTCGTTTCTGAGACTTTCCTAGCCCCGTTTGACTTGAAATTTGGATAGTGCGCCCGTTGTTGGTGAATTTTCCCGTTTGTGTTGACGCTTGAGATCGACTTTCTATTTATAGCCTGCGTCTGGAACACCTTACTAAAAATAGCAAGTTCTCCGATTGCCTTCAAATTTTGCCAGCAGACCTCCTGAAAGATGTTGACCATGATGGATACTTCAGTTTTAGGGCACTTTGTCGTTTGACTCCTCGTTTTTAGCTCTCAAGCTTGAAACCCTAATTTTGTGCATGCTCCTCAGACGAGCTCCGTTCGACCCCGTTTCAGTTGCATGACGATCAGTTTACAGTTCTGAAGTGCTGAGTGGCTGCCCAAGTGATACCTGCTAAAAATAGAAAGCGGCCGGAAAAGTGACCGACCGGCTGCCGGATGATTTTGCATGTCATACTGCCTGAAAAATCTTGAGAAACCCAGAAAAACCCAGAAAAATCTTCAACATGCAAACACTGGCTAAAAATAGTAAGTTTCTGAAAAGTGGTCAGTTACACTTGCATGTTATACCATCGCGAAGCTCTTGGAAAACCCAGAAAGAATATGCCGACATGTGCTGAAAACGCTCGTATGCAAACCCTAATATCGGCTTCCGAAGGCTGAGTGCTAAAAGTCATCGTCTCGTTTTGCATGTCATATCACTGCGAAGGTCTCGAAAAACCCACAAGGAATCTCCAGACATGCGTTGAAAAATTCTACATCTAAGCCCTGAAAATTGCCTCTGAAGGTGGAACTGCTAAAAATAGCAAGTTGTCCGTTTTAGTTCAAATTTAACCTGTGAGTAGCCTGATGTGCTCTGGACGCAGTGTGACTGTCAGAATCTCAAATATGCTGAAGGATTGCCTGTAATTGCACACTTACTAAAAATAGTAAGTAGTCAAAATCTGATGAAAATTCTGTAGAAACCTGCTGGAAGCATACTAACAACAGTGTTAGTCTCAATTTTCAATTTATTCACCTCATTTGACCCCAAATTGGCAAGGAAACTCAAAACCCTAATTTCTAGACTTAGCCAAAATTTCAAGTTTAAACTCAATGGCGGGCACAATCCCGGAAAGACAGACAGTAGAAAAGAGAGACAACGACAAAACGAACGAAAAGCAAAGCCAAAATTAGGGGGTCCCCATTTGCAATGGGGCGATGTGTGAAAAACGTCACAACAACATGCAGACCAATTTTTTGGGTTTTTTTGGGTTTTTTGAGATCTCTTGGGCAGTATGACATGCAACCACATTCGGCAATCGGTTGATCACCTTTTCAAGCACTTACTATTTTTAGTAGTTTCGCTCTAGCAACCCCAGAGCTTCAGTTTCACGAGCAGAGCAGTCTAGAACAAAAATGGAGTCAAACGAAGGTCAATAGAGGCACATGCAAGTGAAATTAGGGTTTCCAACTTTGGTGCCTAAAATGAGGGGTAAAACTTGAGAAAAATGAAAAACGGAGGCACATGCAAGTGAAATTAGGGTTTCCAACTTTGGTGCCTAAAATGAGGGGAAAAACTCGAGAAAAATGAAAAAGACAGGCACATGCAAGTGAAATTAGGGTTTCCAACTTTGGTGCCTAAAATGAGGGGTAAAACTTGAGAAAAATGAAAAACGGATGTATCCCATTGCGATCAGTATCTTTCAAGGAGTCTACTGGTAAAATTTGAATGCGATTTGCACACTTACTATTTATAGTAAGTCACCTCTAGAACAAGGCCAAAAATAGCAGGTCAACACGAAAGGCAAGTATGAACAGGTCAAACAGGTCATGAGGATCACATTGGGAAAATTTCAAGTCAAGCAAAGTTGTAGAAGTTCGAAAATCAAGCAGTTACTAAAAATAGAAAGTGAGGGCAAACCAGTCAAAATCAGCTAAGTATTCGAGGGTCACCTTCAAAATTTTCCTTAACACTCTAGATACAAAACGCTTAAGGCATACAAGAAAAATGGAAGCATCACCTCCCAAATGCACCCAAGCTGAGAAAGGGGAGCTTGAAAAATCCTAAGTGATGGAAATGGTACCACCACCCTCCAAATGCGCCCATCAGGTGTAGGGAGGCATCAAAAAAAATTCTAAGGCGTGGAAATAGAAGAGGACCCCCTTGAATGCGCCCTCAGGTTGGAGAAATTCTTTTTAAGTCATGAATTGGAAGGACCACTCCCTAAATGTGCCCAAGGTGGTAAGTGGAGATAAGAAATAATCTAAGGCGTGTAAAATGGAAGTAGACCCCCTCAAATGCGCTCAACCTTAGCAAGACCCCAAATGCGCCCATCATAAGCAAGGGTGAAAGAAATTTTCTAAGGCTAAGACAAACTGGCAGGAGACCCCTTGAAATGCGCCCAAGTTGAGAAGGGTAGCATGAAATTTTCTAAGTCGTGAAATGGAAACACCACCCCTCAAATGCGCCCTTGGCAAGGAGGCATGGAAATTTTCAGGCATGGAAATTTTTCTAAGTGATTAAAACAGGAAGCACTACCCACTAGATGTGCCCAAGGTAAACAAAAAGGGTAGCAAGAAATTTTCTAAGTAATGAGAAGTGCCTGACACCCTATCAAATGCACCCTCAACATGAACCTCCAGGGGTAAAATGCGCCCAAGTTGCAAGGAGGCATAAAAAAGAGTCTAAGTCGTTGAAAAGTAGAAGCTCCCCCGTCAAAATGCGCCCATCTTATGAAGGTTACTTGAAAAATTCTCTTAAGGCGTGGAAATAAAAGAGGACCCCCTTGAATGCGCCCTTAGGTTGGAGAAAAACTTTCTAAGTGATGAAATGGTAGTAGGCCCCCCAAAATGCGCCCAAGTTGAGAAGATGAACAAAGAATTTTCTAAGGCGTTTAAGATGGAAGTAGGACCTTGTCAAATGCGGCCAAAGTAAGAGGGGAATAATATGTTGGCTTGAAAAAGGTCTAAGGCAAAATGACATGACCCCACCTCAAATGCGCCTAAGAGAGAGAAGATGGAATATGCAAACATTAGTGAAAAATATTTTCAAGGGTGAAAAAAAAAAATGAACCCCTTCATGTGCACCCATGAATAATAAAATTGAAAAATATTTTTCGAAGGGGGGATATTTTAAAAGCCAGGGAGGTCTTGAATATTTTCTAAGGGGAAATAAATTTTGAATGAATTACACCTTGCCTTGTGATTTTAAAATGGATGCCTGGCTTATGACTGAATAATTTTTTTTTAGAGGAAATAAAATATTTCTAAGGCGGAGGGATAAAATTAAATACGCCTAAGTCTTTTGAGAATTTTTTTTTCTAAGGCTCATGATTTAATATTTTTTGAGATGTGATTTTAAAGTGCTTACAAGGTGAAGTATGCCTACATTTGAAAGGTGAATTTTTCTGAGATGTCAATGGGGTGACATTTTCAAATATTTGAAATAATAATTATTGCAAATTGCCAGAGAAGGGAAAATTCGAACTTCTGTAGAGTAGTGGAGGAAGAATTAAATGAGTGCTAAAATAAGCATTCTTCTAGAAGTCGAAATCTTCTCAGACTCAGTTATAAGAGCTCTGAAAATTCTCATTTCTCCTCGTCAGCTACAAGTGCAAATTTGAGACTCTAAGGGTGAAGAAAATCAAAGTTGGAGAGAAGTTGCTGAAGAGAGCAAGGAAATTTCTAAAGTGTTGAAGAGATATTAATTTTGCTAGAAAAATGTTGAGGTTTGAAGTCAGAATTTCAGTGCTGAAGGCTTTTCTTTTTCGAAGTTCGCTCCATATTCTGGCTATCACGAAGTTAATCTATTTGCTAAGTTAAATTTCTAATGAATATCTTTTATTTTTGCAGGATGGCTGAAGTAAACAGAGGAGTGACTACAAGAGCAAATAAGGCTACACATGCTGAATCTAGCAAAGCCAGTGGGTCCAGGTAGGCAGTGGTCAAGAAGTTGAGCAAGCCATTTCTTCCGGAATCAAAGTTTACTTCGAAGTTGGTAGAGCTGAGTGACACCAACCTTGGCTCATTCAATCTGGGGGCACTCAGAAGTCGGATGCATGGGATAGGTGACTATCCTCCGTCAATCACAACGCACAATATTGTGAAGAGTGAGCTTTATGCAGCTGCTGGTTTTCAACCAGCCATTCGATGTCTAGAGTTGATCATGGAGTGCGCCAATTGCTACAAAACAAAGTGGAGAACAATTGTTTCACTTGATGGAAAACTGTTTGCCAATCTCACGCCTGCAGCCATTGGAGAGGCGTTTGGAATTGTTGCTTCTGAGGAGATGATTCATAGAACAAAAGAAAGGGCTGAAAGAATGTATGCATCTTCTTTTGAGAGGTGTGCAGGATTGATAAATTCTGTTTGGATGTAGAAACCCAGGCCTTCTTGCACCAAGTTGCCCAAGAAGATAATTTCGGATGATGTAAAGCAAGAATATTGTGACCTGATTATGATGCTCAACAGGGTGAATGGAAATCCCCAAGCATATATTTTTGAGCCGTGGATGTTCTATTTCATCAGCATTGTGTTAGAAGGCAAAGACCGTGTAGACTGGGTGAGGATGATAAGTGATAATATACACGAGCAGTTTAGAAATTTGAGAAGAACAAAGACTTTTTATACGAGTTCATATGTGATTTATATGCTGGCTCGAATGACGAAATACAGGGGATTATATTATACGGAGCTGATTGGGTGTGGTCTTGAGCAATTTAAGATTCATGAGGCTTGCTCATAGCTGCACTTGAGCAACACCTCTCACTACAAAAGAGTTAATGATGCCTTCACGATGCACATAACCAGGACTCTTCAGCGGAGTACCCATCAAAGAATATCAAAGGAGGCTCAGGAGCTGATTGAGAGGTATGGATGTTGGTTTATCCAATTTCTGAAATTCTCATACATAAGGCTGCAGGGGTTCACATCATATCCTTTCAGATTGCCAAGGTACCCCATTGATAGAATGGTAATGTTAGACATGTCTAGGCAGCTCATTGTCTATGACAAAATTCAGAAGAAGAAGAAGAAAGGTGGACTAGACTTCCCTGTTGGTTGAATATTTTGCAAACTTGTGAGGTTTAGCAAAATGGTGGTTTCTGTAATGTCCCCTTCTCAAACCTGATCGTTCCTGTGACCGTTGGCCTTTTTCTGGAAACCCGAAGGCTAGTCGGAAGGTAAAATTAGGGTTTCCTTTTTTTGAGGATGTCTTTGCTCGAAGTTGGTGGATTCAATGGCGGATTCTTTCTGGGTTTTCAGAGAGCTTCGCAGTGGTGTGTTCATCTCGGCATTCTGAGCATTTCCAGGAATTTACTATTTTTAGTAAATTCTATTTTTGGCAGTAAACAGGATGGTCTCAGGCAGTTGACTTTCCCCTTCAGTTGACTCAAGTGGCGTATTCAGTTTCGGGCTTCAGAATGCAGTTTTGTGGAGTTGAGCTCATTTCACTTAAAAAATAACATTATAATTTAAATGTTATTTTATCACCTTGACCTAGTCAAATGACTTAATGTTATTTTAAAAGGTGGACTTGAAGGGTGGCGCCATCATTAAGGATATATTTAATTTTTGATGAATTTTCCAAAATCAAAGCAAGTTAATATGGGCGCATTTATCAAGGTGTTGATTTTAATTAAAATATGAATATTGAGCTAAAAGGGAAAAGGACGCCATCTTGAAGAAAGAGCTAGGGTTTTGTCATTGAGTTGGATTTTAGGGTTTCGTGAAGTCAACCGAAACTTATAAAAATGAGACTTGAGCATCATTTCATCATCTTTGGTCTACTATACTGTTATGCTGCCGGATTGGCTCTGGATTTGCTTCGAGGAATGAAGGCCTCCTAGCTCGGGCATCGCTTCTTGTTTGCAAGACAACAACTAGTGGTGATTCAGTCTATTTGTGAGTTGCATTTAGTTTGTGCATTGTTCTCAGCTTATTGCATTGTTAGTTTTATTTGGCATATTAGTGTTTCAGCTTATTGCATTCATGATACAGCAGATCCATGTTTTTTATCATAAATAAAAAAATACCAAAAACAGTGTTCTAGGTAATAGCTCATTGTCTTTGCTAGGCTTAGGCGCCACTATCCTCAAAGTTGTAGAATTTTTAGAGCTTGCATTAATTTTTAAAAGAAAATCGCCCACGTCAGCTGGGCCGTACCATTTAGTTGCATTGGAATTCGTGCATTAATTATTGGTTGCATTTTGGGTCTGTTTTTGGGTGTTAGTTTGGGCGCCATCATAAGAAGAGTATTGTGCATTAGGAATCATGTAAATTGAACAAGCTGTTAGTGAGATATGAGCATATGAGCATTTCCATAGATTGCTGGTTATTTCTTTTAAGAGCAGGTTTTGTAACAGAAATCAGAATTATTGTATTGCTCTTTGAATGTATTATTGTTTGGGTATGACTATCCAAGATATGGGTAGTTCTCTATGATGTAATGCTAATCTTTCAGCTTCTTAAGACATTGGCAGGCGATTGATTCTTATCTTGTAAAACTGACAGTAGTACTGGCAGTCATTCACATTATTGCTCAAATTCTGATATATAACGCTTTCTTCATCGAAGTTGTTTTGTAATAGATTATCTCCACCCTATGGTAGCTACTTCCCATTCTAGGTTAGCAAGCACATTCTGGGTGTTGAGTAGTTTCAACTTTCAGCATTTATTTTCAAGCTTTGTTATTTGTAATCACTCCGTCATATGGTCGCCCCTCACTCCGTATTGGATTGGGTAGCACATACTTGACGTCGAGTTCCTTTTCTGCAGTTAGAGTAGAAGATCCTCTGACCATATGCTCGCCATCATCGGCGCCATTCTTGGTTAGAGTTACTTCCTGCATAAGCACTTGTTTCAGACCCTCTGACCAATGCTCACACCTTGCCCACATCGGGATCCTGGTGTACATTCTGGTTAGAGTTACTTTTTGCACATTTTGGTTTATCCTCTAACCTTAACGGGTGCATTGATTGTAATTGGCAATTGTTATAAATCGAAAAAATTTGGCTCGGAATATTTCAGTTTTAGCCAAAGTGTGTGAGATAAAACTCTCCTAATTAAGGGAAGGCTCCCCCTTTTCTACTAACTAAAACAAATATGGGTGGAACAATAACCTTTCCTTTTGTTTCAGAAAAGATTAAATTCTTTTCTCTTCGCAGAAAAGTAGCATTAACTTTTTGAATAAACTTTTACAGCAGCTTGTAATAAAATCAAGAGAAAGAAAATGGAGTTTCCTGAAAGTACAAAGACTTCCGTCACTTCCTTCGGGACGAGAAAACAATTTCAAGCACAAAGTCTTGAAAATATGAGATCCTATCTACCCTTTTGAAAGATAATCTAATGACAATATACAACACAAGACAACACAAAGTCTGCAAGTATGATGTATCTATTAATTACTAAAAATAGGAATTATTACGAGCACAAAGACTTGCAATTCTTCTTGATTTTTAAATTCAAATTATGAATTCAACCTTCAACATTCACAGCACAAAGTCTGCAAATATTTCAATTGAAGCTCTCCTTGGCAATTTTCCATAATCTCCAAATAATCACAAAGTAATTCTCCAAAATGACATAAGAACACAATGGATGCAAAGTAGGACTTCAACACAAAGTCTGAAATTTCCAACTCTTTGATATTACTTGAAAAATAACAACTTATAACTATAAAGCTCAAAGTCTTTATGAGTACAAAATTCTGCAGAATTTTCTTGCTTGCCAAAAAGATAAAAATTACAAAGGACCCTTTCAAGTATTTATAGGAGAGAGGTCATGAGAAAAAGGTGGGAGGATCCCAACTAACTTGAAAAATTCTCTCAACCACCAACTACTTGTAATTGACTTATTCCAAATTACAGTCCTAAATTATCTTGACTTGTAATTTGATTACATCTAATTACAATTTACAAAATTGCAAGTGAAAGGAACACTTGCGATTACAAAATTTGTTTTTACATGTAACTTGTCAAAAACATAATACATAAAGATAAAGTGTTATGAAACATTTTTATTTCATTTCAGTCCTAGCTTTGAAAGACTGAAATTTGCTGATAATTTCTTGCAACTCATCTGGATTAGGGCCTAATGTGTTTTTGGCAAGCACACCAGTCTTAAGGATTACATCAAAATACCTTATTGTTGCTTCTTTATGTTCTTCATAAACAGTTTGCATCTTATCAAGGATCATTCGATGATTGACAAATTTATTAATTGAATCCATGGTAAACTGTTCTGATTCCAGCTCTTGACGAAGATTTGTTGCTATTTCTGCAGTAACCACATTAGTTGCAAGTAATTCTCCTTCGTGATTTAAAATTCCGCAAGACATTTTCTCAAAGCTAGAAAGTATGTCCTTCTCAACTTCGTCACTCATCTCTAGTGTAGCTTGAACATCTTTGATGAGATCCTCAATAACTAATGACTTGTTTGTCATGAGTGTTAGAAGATTTGTCATTGATGTCTAATTAAGATTATTGGAAAACTTTTTAAATGAGTTTAATGAAGTAATTACATTCAAACTAGTTGTGCTTAGAAGTGAACATCTACAGGATATATGTTAAAATTGCAACTCAGATCAACATACAGAATATAAGCATCTACAGAATACATACAAAAAATAATATTCAGATCAAAGGCAGAATATAAGCATCTACAAAATACATACAGAAAATAATATTCAGATCAAAGGCAGAATACGTACAGAAGTAATACTCAGATCCAAACTTAGTTAAATAGATACGTGCTTTAGTTATTTTCTATGTCAGTTCGATGATGCTCTCAAATCGGTGGTGTCTTTAGTTTTCGTCTGGTTGCTGATCACGTGTTAAAGATAACAAATTCAAGATTATGATAACACGTCTTTTTTAAGAGGCATGAACAGATACGTTTTTTTAAGAGGCATGAACAGATATGTATTTTTTAGGAGACGTCTTCATAACAAATTAAAAGATACAACTTTCTTCAAAAGATGCGATGTATTTTTTAAGGTGTGCGATGGTTTCAAAAAGGTGTGAGTTGGACGTATGGTGAACAAAACAAACATACGTTTTGTCTTTCTTAAAATTCGTCATTTTATCAAGAGGCGCGACTTTCTTAACTAAGTGCGAATAGAATAATCTAAATGTTTTAAAAAGAACATTTGATGAGGAGACGTGACTTGTGCATCTAAAAAGATAAAGTATGTTTTTAAATAAGAATCTGGAAACAATGTTATTTATGAAAGGATGTCTTCAGAATGAAAAGACGGATTGTTTCTAAAGAAATGTGACTTGTGCGATATTTGAAGTATGCTTTTAAAATAAAAATCTGGAAATAAAAAGACATGTTACCAATGAAGATTTGAAGTAAAAGTATGCTTTTAAAATAAATAAAAAAATCTGGAAATAAAAGAGACTTGTTACTAATGAAGATCTGAAGAAAATCATAGTTACCAAATGGTGTGATCTGTTTTAATGAAAAGACATATTACCTACACAAAAAGTCATAGTCTTTGATCAAAACATGCACATATAAAGATGGATCAAATCAGTTTTGAAAGGTGTGGTTGTTGTTGAAGATTTGCAGTTCAGTCAGATTCCCACCTCCTTGTGTGGGCTGAAGGTGATATCATTGATCACATAGAGCAAATTGGAGAGTTGGGCTTGTGCAGATCAGATTGAAGGCAGTCTCACTTCCATCAAGTCAAGGTTTGCTGCCTTGCATTAGGGGTTAGTGCTCCTTGTAGGCAAGTGTCTACTAAATTTTTAGAGGTCTAGGTGTTCCTTGTAGGCTACATTCTACTAAATCATCTTGGTGTAAATCTGTAGGTTGGTGCCTACTTTGAAAAATATTATTTCAATAAAGTTGTATCAAATTGGGGAAATTGGTTCATATCAAAAATCAATTGTAATAAGTTTGAAAAGATTAAAAACAAAAGTTTGTATTTGGTTTACTGATTCACCCCCACCCCCCCCCTCTCAGTAAATCTTTTGTGCTCTTCAATGAGTTCTTCAAATTCTACATATTTTTCTCTATTTGGTATTATTGAATTGTTGCGTAGAATTTCTAGCTTGACTTGATCCATCTCATGCCATATTTTTAAATCTTTTTCAAGTGAATCCAAACTTTGTTTGAACCAAAGTTTGATTCATCTTTACGCTTGCTATTCTGACAGTACTCAAAATTTGTAATGCTTTTTCAATTACTGGTATACCTTGATCCATTAGCTGTGCTGCCCAAGAATCAACTGCTTTAGCCTTTTGTGCAATTTTCTCCAATTGCTTGACTGATTCTTCAGAGGTAAAAGAAGTTAATGGATTAACTTGCTCTGAAGAGTTGGTAATCTTTTGAATTACCGAAACAAGTTGTGCATTCTCCTCTTTCAGCTTTTCTTTATTTGCCAAGAGTTCATTATAACTGTGTGTCAAGACAGTTACTGAACTTTGAGCGTTTTGCATCATGCTAGCATGTGTTTGTTTGCCTAAATCCACCTTGGTGAATTTGTAATCAGATACTTGCATCTCTTTTGGTGACTTGTCTGCAAGAGGTTCAGCTATTTCTGCATACTTCATCCTATTGCTGTCCACAACCACCCGTGAAACCATTTTAGCTTTCTTTGCAACTTTTGGCTTTGATTTCTTCAACTGTTGGAAATCAAATACATCAGGAGAGATTGCCTGTTTCTTTCTCTTTAAAGTGACTGAACTCAACCATGGCGGAAGATCCAATGTATTTGCATTTGAAACAACAACCGTGGTTTGTGTAGAAACAGATTCATTTTCCACCACAGTTGTTACCCTAGGAGATGTTTCAGTTTGAATTGCAACAAAAGTTTGTTCGGATGGTGTATTGTGATCAGCATTAGCCATAAAACAATCAAAACTTGCAGCTGATGTATCTATTTTTGGAAGTGTCATCTGTGATGTCATTGGGTACATCGGACTGGCATCAAAAACATTCTCCAAATTATCATGCATGTTCTCCATAGAAGTGGTCAATGTGGATGAAATTGATGTATGAAGAGCAACTTCCGTAGGAGCAATAGAAGGAACAAAAACCGTTGAGAAAATCAATTTGAGACATGGGAGACAATATTGATATTGGTGCAGCATCAATATGAGGAGACATCATATTTAGAGCAGTAGGAGACTCAAGACCCTGTCCTTCTTGTTGATCAATGATTTGGATCTGCGTCTCTTTAACTTCCTTCCCTTTTAATGTTGTTTTCTTTGAAGGTTTTTCCACAGCACGACTGACTTTTAACTTGATTCTATTTCCTGAAGAAGAAGCACCTTCCTTGGACTTATCTCTGACTTTTGATTTCAATCCAACAGGTCCAGTTGAATCATCATCATCACTAACTCTAATTTTTTATGGTTTTGACACTTATGCTCTTGAGCCAAGAATTAGTATTTGCCAAGACTAATTGAAATCTGTTAAAGATAGAACTTGATTCTTTAGGAGACCATTGTATTGCTGGAATAGAAGCGTCAGCAACCCTTTGTTCCTTATACGCTGGATCTAAAATCTGCCCATCATCAATCACTCCTTCTGGGATCAAGGTCAGATTAAGCTCTATAATTTGTTCAACTGTGAGCCTGCAATAATCCATTTTATAGATGTCCTTCTCTGTTCGAAGATCTACCCAAATATCTTCTAGGCGATGTACATGTGTGAAAGCTCTTTTTATCTTGTCCTTCATTCCTCTGTAGTCAAAATCTGTTCTTGCCTTGAATCTTTTCAATTTGATCTCTTGAATTTTGGTTTCCATTGCTTTTGCCTTTGAGGTAGTTGTCAAGGAGTATCTCCCAATCTGCAATGGATTATGAGACGAAATACTTACTCCAGCTTTATGTTGTACAGCTTGTCGTGCATGCACTGTCATCAAATGCCTCGCAAGCTCCATTAGAATGATTTTATCTGTTGGATATCTTGGAAGCATGTACGACTGATCTTCAAAACAGCCAACTCTCATGTAGGTAAAAGTAGGAAACTGAAGGAAGAGACAACCATATTCATTGACCTTCTTCCAAGCAGCGTCAGATACTCTGTCGTTTTGTAAGGTCTTATCAAATAAACACATGAAGTGACCAAAGAATGCATCTTGGACTCTTCTATAATGAGTTCTGTTTGGTCTCAAAGGCAGCTGATCATAGTACTCCCAAATTGGAACTAGTGATCTATCTCCTTAGGTAGAAAGGCCTGAAAATTGCCTCAATGAAGCTGCTATGTAGACCAAATAGGAGTTTATGTAAAATATGGGCGTAGTAGGAACTTGTGCAAGCTGCTCACATAAACTATCGCTGATTATTTCACCCCAAAAGATTGGGTGTTGCGCCTTTCTTATAACCACTATGAACTTGTACATCCATTTCTCAGACATTTGAAAATTTCAACCCCATTATCCTGCTCAAGAGTGTGATTATATCATTGATCTCTTCTTTGAATTCATATCGGTATAGCTTAGGTCACCGAGATACACAAGTTCGACGCTTCAGAAACTATTTAGTATTGATGTGCTGTATACAATCTGCTTTCTTTTGTTCATAATGATCAAGAGCACTTTTTACTGAGATGTCTGAATATATTGGTGCATCTGGAACTTTGAAAATCCTATTAATGGTTTCTGGATTAAGCCTAATGACCACATTACCATCATCTTTAATAGTTCTGGATTCTCTGTCAAAGTGAGCTGCGCATGCAAGGACAAACTCTGGCTATAAGGCAGCAACAGGAAAAGAGGAAACCAAATGGATGTGACTTCTCAACAACAACTGCATATGATGAGAAGTTGATTTCACAGTCCTCTTAAGAAACTCTAACATATCAACATGTCCGATTTCTGTGTCTCTGATTTCTTCAATGTTTGAGACCACATGAGAAGGAGGAATCTCATTCTGATACTTGTCATACTTGTACTTCATCTTTTTGTTCGGTGGAGAAGCTGGTTCCTCCATCATCTAACAAGAATTTGCAAGGCTGCGATGAAAATTCCATAAAGTTAAGACATCATCAACATTAACAAGTGTAGACATGGCGAAGGCTCTAACTCGAAATGGTGTTTTTGCTGTCTGAGGGTAGAAAATGAGCATTATAACTCATTTCGGATCTTTGGAGGCTGATTGCAAATGAAAGGGACATGTGCTTTTCATGACAAGCTGAAAAGTTAAATTACATCTTTGAAAAGTGCAAGTCAGAACTTTCAACTTGTATTTGTAGTCAAACTCAAAAAGTCCGACTTTTAGGCACTTATAAGGCATTTTGGGATTTTAGAGGCTGGCTGCAAGTGAATAGTGCATTTCGGGATTTTAAAAAGTCATTGCAAGTGAAAAATGTATAATAGGAAAAATAGGAAGTCATTGCAAGTAAATTTTCAAAACTTTTAACTTGCATCCTTGACCAAAACTTCCTACTTGCAATGTGTTGGCAAAAACCCGATTTTCCTCTAAGAGCAACATTTTTTAATTTTCTCTTTTCTAGAAAATGGAAATGAGATGAAATGGAAGGGAATTTAGGTGAAAATGGCATGGAATGAAAGGCGAATGAAAATGGAATGAAAACGTTTTCAGCAAGATGAAGGCATAATGAAAAATGTGTTTTTCATTAAAGGATAACATTAGCTGATTGGAACACATTTTTATGTAGAAAGGAATGGAAAACACGTTTTTAAATGAAGAATAGCATTGCTCGAATGGCGTAGGGCATGAAATAAAAACGTGTTTTTGTGAATGAAAGAAAGGCGTATGGAATGAGAAGAATGACGTTTATATGTAGAAGAGAAAAACACGTTCTTAGCTCAAAAAGCGTATGAATGAAAGGTGAGTAAAGGGCGAATAAAGTAAGTAAATGAATGAAAGAGAGAGACGTCTTAAATATAAGAAGAAAACACGTTTTTAAAAAGCAATTTTCTTAGCTGAAAATGTATGAAATGAACAAGTGAATGAAGATGGCGAATGGATGGAAAAGCAAATGAAATATGAAAAAGCTAAAAGCGTTTCTTAAAACGTACAATCTTTGTTCTCTAAGAACAACGACTAAGAGATTTAAAGTAATAAAAGATTGAAAATAAAAAGAAACAAAAAGAAACATACTTGAAACAAGAGTTCACAAGCCAAAAAAATGGAGAAGAAAAACCTAGGCGCCCTTGTAAAAACACAGCCAAAGAAGATCAAATGATTTGTCACAGTTGAGAACCCTTTTATTGCAGTTGAACATTCAAAAATCCGCCATGAAAAGAGGAGGAGAAGCGAATTCAAACAAAAACTGCACTCTCCATTAATGGCATCGGGATTTTTATGACTCAGAGCAAGCAAAGAGGTGATTTCAAAATGAAGTAAACTTGAATTGGAGGTTTTTGAGGCTTTTGCAAGTTCACACCAAGTGAAATCGGGTTTGAGAAGAGCAATTGGAAGTTTATTCAGATGAAAGACTCAAATCGGGCCTTTTTATGCATGTTGCAAGTTACTTTTAACTTGAATTGGACTTTTTAAAAGTGATTGCAAGTGTTTAAAATGAAATCGGGCCTTTTTCAAGTCATTGTAAGTGACTTTAAGTGAAATCGGGATTTTGAGGAGTATTTGCAAGTAAAAATAAAAGAAATCGAACTTTTTAAGAGTAATTACAAGTGACTTTAGTGAAATTGGGACTTTTTAAAGTCATTACAAGTAACTTAAGTGAAAAAGTAACTTGCAAAGAACTTAAAAAGTTCATACACTTGTAAGTTATTTAAAAAGTTCCTAAAAAGGCCTTAAAAAGAAAATTAAAAGCAAAAACACTTGCAATGGAGATGAAAAGTTCCTATTATTGACTTGCAATAAGAAGCTAAATCCCCAACTTGCAGTGATGCCAGAAAAACCCGAAATTGACCAAAAACACACTAAAAATGACTCAGAATTTTACGAAAACGAACGAGAGAGTGAAAAATGTTAACCAAAAGGACTATAGACCCAGATTTGAAATTTTCTACCCTTTGCACCTCGTAATACGTGCCTTAGAAGGGAAAATTTTCAAATTTCATCAAAATTTCGATAGGTTATCCCAATTTTTAACAAGTCAAAAATTAGAGACAACAGCCTATCATCACAGGAAATTCAGATGAAGTTTGTCCCACCTTGCAAGCAGCCAAGGAAGTTGAAGATGAGTTGCAATTTTTCCACCTTTCGTACCACACTTGCAAGGAGGATTATGATCCTTACAGGAACATTAGAATGGTGGTGATTGAGGAGTTTAGACACAAGGCACATATTGAGGATTTTTGGGCTAATGCGGAGGATGATGCTGAGATTAGGAGGAGAATGTTTACCAGGCTACCTCTGAAGATGATCAGAGAATGCACGATTGTTCCGGTTCCAGATCAAATAAATGAGGACATGAATGTAATACAGCCAGATTATGATTTAGTGAGAAATATACTAGTCCCTCTTCCTAATTGGTCAGAGCTGAAGATTATAGTTTTGGACACATTATGCATACCAGTGTTGACATTTATGAGAAATTGGGTGGAGAGGCATTTGAACAGACTTAAGAGAAGGTCAGTTTCTCTCACTTACAACTTGATGGGGGACCAAAGGCCGCCAATAGTTAGAAAAAAGAAGCAGGTCACCCAAGCTTTGGAACCGGCAAGAGAGGAATAGGTTCGGCAGATGCCTCAGAGAGTTGAGGAAGCACCCTCCATACCATTACGAGCTCGCTCTCCAAGTGTATAGGGGGTCTCATTATGTGCAGACCAAAGAAATATATCGAATGAAGAACAAGAGTTAGAGGAAGCAAATCAGCCATCTCAGAGGGAGTCAATTGGTCAAAGTGTCAATGCGCCTAGAAAAGAAAACCACCAGCAAGAAGAAGAGGAAGAAACGGCCAGAGATACCCGCTTCCAGCAAGAGATTGAGGTAGCTTTAGAGGATGAGACTACTGCAAGGCAGGAGGCTCAAGTTTCAGGAGAAGATACCCAACAGACGAAGATTGATGAGCCTCATCAAAATGTCAATAGAGAAGTACATGAAGAAGAAGCGAGAGAAGAGCAGCCACTTATCATTTGTGACCTGCAGTAGGCAGTGCCGGATTGGCTAAGGAAAAGAATGAGAGGGGACTTGTTGTGACCTTTTCACACATCGCGCCATTGCAAATGGGGACCCCCTAATTTTTGCTTCGTTTGGGTCTTTTGGCTTGATTTTAGTCGATTTTCTTGTTGTCTCTCTATTGTTCTATTTGTCTTTTCGAGGATGTGCTCGTCTTTGAGCTTAAACTTGAAATTTTGTCGAAGTCTGAATTAGGGTTTGCTTTCTTTTGGTTAGTTTGAAGTCAAATGGAGTGAATAAGTTGAAATATGAGTTTGGCAATACAGTCAGCATGCTTCCAGTAGGTCCCCAACAAAATTTCATCGAATTTTGATAACTTACTATTTTTAGTAAGTGCTTAATTTGGGACATTTTTCTCAACACTTTTGAAGTTCCGATCGTTACACTGCATCCAGAGCACATCAAGCTATTTGTCTGCAAAATTTGAGCCAGAATTGACGACTTTCTATTTTTAGCAAGTATCACCTTTAGGAGCTGATTTTTAGGGTTTACATGCGAAGTTTTTCAATGAATGTCTGGAGAAAATTTCTGGGTTTTCTGAGACCTACGCGATGATATAACATGCAAGATGATATGATAACTTTTAGCACTCAGCTTTCAAAGGCTATTTTTAGGGTTTGCATGTTGGAATTTTCTACGCATGTCTGGATATTCTTTGTGGGTTTTTCGAAAGCTTTGTAGTGGTGTAACATGCAAACCAGGATCAAGACCTTTTTCAAGAGCTGTCTTCAGAGGCTATTTTTAGGGTTTGCATGCAAGACTTTTCAGCGCATGTCAGGTTATTCTTTATGGGTTTTTCAAGAGCTACGTAGTGATGTGACATGCAAGCAGAGTTGATCACTTTTTCAGAGACTTACTATTTTTAGTAGGATCATTCTGGCAGCTACCCAACACTTCAGTATCACGAACAGAGCAAAGTGCAACAAAAACGAGGTCAAACATAGGTCATTTGATTGACATGCAAGTCAGATTAGGGTTTTCAGCTTCGGGACCTAAAATGAGGGGTCAAATGCCAGAATTTTTGAAAACCGGTGTATCCCACTGTGATCAGTATCTTTCGAGCTATCCAATGGTAAAATTTGAGGGCAATCGGAGCACTTACTATTTATAGTAAGGCACTCCAGAAACATGCTATAAATAGTAAGTCAGTAGCAGGTGCTAGTGTGAACAGGCAAGTCATCCCATGAGGATCACACTAGTCAGATGTCAAGTTAAACGGAGTTGTGGAAGTCCCAAAATCAGGCAATTGCTAGAAATAGTAAAACACCTCCAAAAACATGCTATAAATAGCAAGTCAGCACGAGGTGCCAGTGTGAACAGGTCAACTTGGTCATGAAGATCCTATGGTTGAAATTTCAGATCAATCCAAGCTTCAGAGGTAGGAAAATCAAAGGGCTTACTAAATATAGTAAATCAAGAGCGAGAAGCCATGAAAAATTTTCTAAGTCTGAACAAATTCCTTCACCCCCTGTCAAATGCGCCCAAGATGAAGTGAGGTTGAGAAAAGTTTCCAAGGCAAGTCAAAGTTCCTCCTTGACCCCTTGAATGCGCCCAACTTGCTAGGCTATGGAGTGTGAAGAAAAAAATTTCTAAGTATGGAAGTTCCTGCAAACCCCCCCAAATGCGCCCAAACTTGGAGGAAGCCTTGAAATTTCTCTAAGTATGCAAAATGGAAGTTGGACCTCTCATATACGCCCTAGCAACATGGTGGAGCTTGAAAAATTTCTAAGTGTGGTAAACTTAAAGCTCCTACCCTCATATGCGCCTTGGCTACTTGGGTTTGATGGAAAATTCTTCTAAGTACTTGGAATTGGAAGTAGACATGGTGAAATACGCCTTGGCTACTTGGGTTTGATGGAAAATTCTTCTAAGTACTTGGAATTGGAAGTAGACATGGTGAAATACACCCTAGATTGAGAGATGATTGGAAATCTTACTAAGTCTTGCAAACTTGAAGCACATCCACCTAAATGTGCCCAAGGACATGGGAATGCATGGAAAACTTTCTGAGGCAAACAAATTGGAAGCTCACCCATAGAAATGCGCCTTAACATGGAGATGGATTGGAGATTTTGCTAAGTGTTGAAAACTAAAAGCTTACCCCCTTATATGTGCCTTGACTTTGAGAGTGGACAAGAAATGTTTCTAAGGCATTGGAACTTGAAGTTCATATTGTGAAGTGCGCCTACCATGGAGAATTGAAAGCTTGGCTTAGCAGATGCCCCTTCAAATGGAAATACCACCCTCTAGATGCGCCTAACATGAAGAATCATTTTTGGAATCTTTTTTCTAAGTGAGGGAAATTGGAAGTGTATGACGATGAATGCGCCCAAATCGAAGATGGATAAGAAATATTCCTAAGGCGTGAGAGATGAGAGTTGGCCTAGAAAAATCCACCCAAAGATGAAGAATGAAGATAAATTTTGATGGCAAAATATTTTCCTAAGGTATAAAATTCAAAAATTAAATGAACCCCTTCGTTTGTAGACCCATGAATTTGATGTTTTCTAAAGAGAATTTCCTTCTGGGTATTGGATATCTTCGACAAGGAGATGATTTTGAAATTCTTCACGCCCTACCAAAGACTTTAAGATGGAGATTTCACTCGGGTGCATGGTTGATGAAATTTTCTAGAGGAATTAAATTATTTCTAAGGCAGATAGGTTGGATATTTGTCTAAGGCATTGAAATATGAAGCACAGGTGTTATACGCCCAGCTAACAAATGATGAAAAATCATGAAGAAAGCAAAGTTGGCTAGAGAAAACGATGAACCCTATCAGATCCGGAGATCACTCAAACACTAGAAATCAAAACATGGAGATCAGGTGAGTAAGGAGAGTTGATATTATTAAGTGTTCTAATGCTCTTCTCTTTATTTGTTTTGCAGGATGAATGCTGAGGCCAGAGCACGATGATTTGAAGTGATGAAGCAAATAGTCCAAGATGATAAAATCATGAAGGGAGATGTTGGAAGAAATGGCTAAGTGTTGACCCAGTATGCACTCAGCTCAGGAGGGCGAGTGGCAAAGGGGAACGGGTCGAGTCCAAGGTTGGAGAATCCTGCAGGATGAGGATGAAGAAATGATGAAGACCTAGGCATTAAAGAGTCATCCTCAAGCACTAAAACGCCCTCAAGGCTAAGGATGAGGAGTGAACAAAAGGCTTCAATGTTAAAGAATGACAACGGAGTGGGCTAAAGAGCAAGGCAAAGAATTTCTCCTTCAGTGTAAAGTCCTTTATTGACCCAAAAGATGTTCTCCAGCCATTAAATAGGTTAAAAAGTTACAGCTTTGAAGTTTCAAATTGAGAATGTGCCTGCCGTACCAGTCCAAGAAATTGAAGCCGTAGCGACTAGACTCATCCAGTTTGTAGTTAGAAAAGGAATAGTGGGAACGTGTCTTTGGACAGGAATCTTCTAGAAGGGTGGTGGACATTAATTGCTCATTTATTACCCCACTCTTCTTGGTGGCGGTTTTTAGGGTTAGGGCTTATATGGCTCAATCTGAGCCCTTCATTGTAATTGAATCTAAGCCGTCCATTGGACTTGGCCAACTATAAAAGGGGCATCCCCCCTCATTTGTAATTCATTAGAGTAGAGATTAGATTAGGATCATAGAATAGCAGAGAGATTGATAGTGTAGCATAGATTGGTAGGATAGTTTGAAGAAGGGAAGTTTTTCCTTTAAAAGCTTTGTAAGAAATTGTTGTGAACACTCTCTCAATAAAAAGAGTTTTCATTGATGATGATCTCGTCTT
The DNA here is from genome assembly GCA_007258455.2 of Sequoia sempervirens. NCBI lineage: Eukaryota > Viridiplantae > Streptophyta > Pinopsida > Cupressales > Cupressaceae > Sequoia > Sequoia sempervirens. The sequence goes on along the minus strand of VDFB02105785.1, from coordinate 249,342,456 downwards.
TTGTTGTGAGTAGCTAGCAAGGTTTCTTCGTCCTTCTGATTCGAGTAGTAGCTTAAAGTAGAGTAAATTTTATTTCATGCAAGTAGTTAGTAATTGTTGAGTGTGGTCTTCAATTTGAGCAAACTTCGTCTATCCATACCACTAGTGGGCTCGCTGATGGTGAGTTCGCCTTGCGTGGTCAACTAGAAACTTGTGGACTTAACTTCGATTATGGTCCTCATGTTGGTATGCGTCATCGTGACAGTGTCTTCATTGTTGAATTGTAATCTGAATATCTTTAGTTACTCCCCTTGAAGATTGCACCAGTTCTGTGGAGGCTGTCCGAAGTGAGGCAAAGCAGAATCTGGTTGAGGCTTGTGAAAATTGATCTCCACGTCCCACACGTAGATTAGTCCATAGCATCCTCTATCCTTGCAACCATTTCAATTCGGTACTTTCTGGTTAGTTTGAGAAACAAGAGCTTTATAGACAAACCTTTCGAGCATTCAAGTTCCTTTCTCCGCTGTTGAACAATTTCGTAAGTCCCCTTGAAATACCAGCAAAATCACATCGAGCCAACTAAGACTATCCACTACATGAAGGAACCTTGGAATTGAACGCACGAACTCTCTCACAATCTTAGCGTGCTAGATACTTTATTCAAGAGAGGATAGAGTCGCCGTTGGCAACTTTATTCTGTGTTGGTGCGGTCACGAAAAACACATCAACAGGACCCTATTGAGGAGTTGTTGTGACCTTTTCACACATCGCCCCATTCAGATGGGGACCCCCTTATTTTTGCTCCGTTCCGGTCTTTTGGCTTGGGTTTTTTCTCGCTCTCTCGCTCTGTCTCTTTTCTGGTGTCTGTCTTTCCGGGGGTTGTGTCGTCATTGAGCTTAAACGTGAAGATATTGGCCAATTCCAAAATTAGGGTTTCATCATTTTTGGTCAAGTCAAGGTCAAGTAGGGCCAGTAAATTGAAAATTGAACTTAATATTGTTGTCAGTAGACATCCAGCAGGCTTCCAGCCAAATTTCATCAGATTCCGAGATACTTACTATTTTTAGTAAGTCTGCAATTCTGGGCAATTCGTCAGCATTTTCGAGATTCCGATCATCACACAGCGTTCAGAGTACATCAGACTGCTTGCATGCCAAATTTGAGCAAAATTGGACAAATT